>JADLZK010000153.1:0-97211 GCA_015847255.1 Hyparrhenia diplandra
CCAACCGTGGTTGGGGGAGCGCACCCAAGGGCGGAGTTGGCGAGGAAATAAAGGGGGGCGAATTTTTTTCAATAACCATATACACTACCTAGCCATGATTATACAATAGAAATACACAAAAAAAATAGCTAGTTTGCAAAAGGCGACAAGATACCTTGATTATTTAAATTTGATGCGCCGCGCTACTTCACCATATCAAAATCCGTAATAATTGAATCTTTGTGACCTTCATTGCAATTTCTCTCTCAATGTAGAGTACCAAGCAATTTCTCTCTCAATGTAGAGTACCAAGCAATCTCTTAAAAATTCATCTTCCATGTCCTAGTCTTAACAACTTTCATTGCGTAAAAGGCACGCTTTGAAGTTGAGTTGAGATCGGTAAAAAGTAAGAACAAGGCAAATCAATCTATACAAATGAAAAACAAAATATTACTACTTTATCTTATAGTTTCGTAAAGAAATAAAGCACCAATAATATAACCAAAGAACATACCTGTCAATTAAATGATAATTATTTTTTTTTTTTTTTAGTTTTCACAAGTCGATGACAAAGATCAGCTACACTTGTCAATTCTTGAAACTCGGATTGGTAAGTACATCAAGTTCATAGTGACGTAGTTGACATCTCAAATTGATATATCTTGTTTCGAAAAAGTCGAGGATAGAACTTTAAAGCTAGAGAGCACACTTTATCAATGTTGAATGAACTGAATGAATCACTTGGATCCAAAGATGTATATAAAATGAGAAGCTCTGTTTCTTGTTCACTGAATCTCCTATTCAACTCTTATGCCTGTTCATCTATTGCAACATTGAAGATATCATACATTGTAACTATGAGCAGAGTTACAATCTTTTCCCATGTGAGCTAACAATGCACAATCCTTTCCTTTTATCCTTTTCCAATTTCTAAAACCCTTTACTGTAAAAGCATCTGATCCTGCCTTGCCATCTGGTTTCTTAGCAAATAAATAGCATGGAAAGCAAAATACCGTGATCTTTTGTAGGTGAGTATTCTAACCAAGGAAAGTCTTCAAACCAACTAGATTGAAAGCAACGTTGATGAGACTTGGGGCCACTATATGGGTATGTTTTATCCTTATCCTTTCTAAATTGAAACGGGCCATGCATGATGTATATTCTGCAAGCTTGATCTTGTTCATCAATAGGATAATCCCAAATTTGACGACGTAAACCAGGATCACGTTCCACAATCAGCACACTAGCATCTGAATTTAATCTCTGATTTTTGGGTGGAGCTGGACCTTCTTCTACTTCATTTGCATCTAACTGAGGATTTGGATTAACCACAACATTATCATCTAACTGAGGATTTGGATCAACCATATCATTTGAATCTCCTTCTACAATTGTTTTCTTGTAATAAGAAAAAAAGTGTCTTTCTTTTAGTTTCCTTGTCGATAAACATTTAATAATTAACATGATATAGATCAAGAATTAGAGGACAATCAGTAGAAATAAAATTACCTTAGGGAGGCATCGCATCGGTCGCTTATCTGCCCGGCTCGTCACGCACACATACAGGTTGTACGTCCCGAACGTGGGCCGGCGACGGCGATCGCAATACGATCCACGGTGGCGGCGAGCAAAGGCGGACCGGCCGGACGTCCACGGCAGCCTCGCGAATTTGCGATGCGTAGATGCGGTGAAGGCCCGGAACCGACTTTAAACATGGACTACTCTCCTCCAAATGACGTTTCGGTGGCGCCGCAGTCGATCTCGTTCTCGTGAAGCGTCTTGATCACCTGCGTGGTCATGGGCCTTGGCCCAAAACTGATATGGAATTGCTGAATTTCTAAAAAAAAAAATTGCTCGTTTTTTAAGGTGGGGGGGGTGTGCTGAGTGCAGGAGGACAAGCCTGTCGAAGCATGAATTATTTTTCCTACCACTTGTGAAGCGGATTGAAGAGTCGGACACAAAGATCTTCAGCCAAGAAACCTTGGAGATGAAGATCTCCATGCAAAGTAGAGTCAGAGATGAAGATCTCCATGCGTAAAAAAAGTTGAAGACCTCAACACAAAGAAGACTCGATGATAACGACCTCCACGCCAAGAAGGCCCAAAGAAGAAAAGAAAAAACTCCATGCTAAGCAGGCCTTGGAGATAAATACTTACATGCTAAGAAGATATCGGAGGCAAAGGCCTCATAGAAGAAGAAGACATGCACATCGAGAAGATCTCAGAAATGAAGACCTGAGTGCCGAGCAAAGTCAAAGCACCATGTTACCGAACCATTTGATGGGGCCAAAGACCAAAGATATGAAAATGTCTAGAAAATCAAGGTACTTGGAGCTAAAAGCACTGAGAATTATAACATGTATAGGTTGAGTCGTGTGGTACTCTTTTCTCCATGCTCTTTTTCCCATGTGGTTTTTTGGGATAGAGGTTTTTAGTGAGGCACACACGTACAAATTTAAAAGGGTGATCCTCAACCAAGGTTTGAGTTGTATTGTGCCTCTGCTTGTATGAACATCTACTAGGTCATATAGTACCGCCATAACCTAGTAGATGACGGGCTACTGTTGGGGGAGCCTATATGGAATATAGACCCACTCCCCTTAGAGGCCCATAAATGGGAGTAGTGTAGTGACTTGTCAATTTGTCCACCATCGGGGTTGTCTGTGAATTGTTGCTCACCTATATAAGAGGCCAAGAGCATGAGGGAAAGAAGGAGAAGCTAGTTATGAAACCCTAGTTCTTGTGGCCCTAGCCATGTCCTCACTCTCTATTTCTCAGGATAAGCCTTGGCCAGAGCCAGAGGCCTCCGCTCCTCTCCCACTCACACTTGGCAAAACTTCGACAAGTTACCTTGTCCTTTGCTCCTGCCTTCGCTTAGCGACCTTCTAACTAAAACCTTTGTTGAAGGATCTTGTCCAATAGGCGTGCGTCTAGGACCTTCGTTCAGGAACCTCTGCACGACCTCTGTTCGGGGACCTTTGCCTCATGACTCTATTAGGGACAAATCGAGCATTGCAACTCTGCTAGAACAACGAATTATTCACAATAGATCAAAGAATACAGAAAAGTTCACAAATAAATCGAAGTACTAGTAAGATAAGAACAAACAATCTAAAGATAAACTAACCTACAATTTTCCTTAGCAAGAGGTGAACCATCCATATGACCCTCACAAAGTCTCCTACAGTTTTTTCCTTAGCAAGAGGTGAACCATCCATATGGCGCTCACAAAGTCTTGTTTTGGGCGCAGAGTCACGCTTCTCCCGTCCTCGTTGTCGTATAGATAAGTTCCATCATGATTACCAGACAGCCCACACGCGGTGGCCATCTTGGAATTTCTGCATCGTTTTTCTTTTTTTTCCTTATGATCGCACGGCCGGATGGGTTCTTGTCGTGAACGCTCAGGCTTTGTTGTGGCGTGAATTGTGTTCTTTAGGGTCTTTCTTGCTGCTTTGCTACGCTGGGTAGCCATGAGTTGGAAGGAGACAGAGAGGGAAAGGGGAGTCATTGCAAGACAGTTGTTGTTTTGAAGCCTTTACTCCATCTAGGCAAAAGAACAAAAATGGAGATGGGTCATGATGGGCCGAAAAAAAGGCCGTCGCCGTAGAGGAGTGGTGTCTTTGGTGATCGGTCACCTCCACCGCCATCATCAAGGATCGGGATTGTGGATCCGCCTCCGAGGAGACAGGTCCCTCAGCCTACTCAACTAGATCTCCGATCACCACGCCACCGGTGCTTACGGACGTGTAGGAATCAAATTGAGATATGATGATACCGTAGGGGTGGGGTGATTATTGGGGGGCACGACTGCGGGGTTTTGGCCATTTGGCTACGCCTCAGAGCCACTTATATTGCCACATCGATTTGGCACCTAAGGCCAAAATGGCTTTGCTCTGTTGCATGGAATTTTTTTCTTTCGTGGTTCTAGTTGAATTGTTTGGTTGATTTCTTTTTTTTTTTTTTTTTTTTTTTTTTTGAGGAAACATGACGTCCAAGTATAATGAGATTATGAGAATGATGACATTAAGTGAGATTTTGTGCTCCTGGAGAAGATGGAATCAGGCGATGGTTTATCTGAAGATTCTTCAATGGCACGCTAGAGATGATGTGAAGTTGATAGCGTTTTTTCTAGTGAAGGCGAGATGGTGGCTTAGTTGTTATCTTCAGTTTTGTTGTTTTGCTTCCTGAGTTGTTGAGATGTACACCATCTGTTCCAAATTATAAGTCATTCTAAGAATCTTGGAGAGTCAAAGTTTTTTCAGTTTGACCAACGTTATAGAAATAACTATAAAAAATTTGTGACAACAAATAGATATACAATGAAAACATAGTTTTTTAAGTTTGACCAAATAGATGTACAACGTTATAGAAAAAATTATAAAAATCTGTGACAACAAATAGATGTACAATGAAAATATAAGCAATGAAGAATCTAATGGTACTTAATTGACATCATAAATTCCATTATTTTTCACACTATAATTTTGGCCAAACTTGAGATAGTTTGACTCTCCAAGATTCTTGTAATGACTTATAATTTGGGATGGAGGGGGTATGAACTTTCCCAAATTGTAGAGTGTTCTGGGTAGAAGGTAAGGCTTTAAACTTGTGTTGTAAACTGAATGCATCTGTGGTCTTTTATGCTAATATAGAAGGCCAGGGCTATCGCCCTAAAAAAATGTTTGGTTGCAGATTTGTTGAATTTTTGGTCCAATTAACCACCGGCTGTCTGTCTTGGTAGATGTCACTTTATGCTATTGCTATCCTAGCATTGACGAAATAATAAATGAAGAATCTGACAAACCTGAGCCAGTGGGGAGCCAGAAATTACACCAGTGGTATTCCATGTGAACAAAATTGTGTCAATGTAAATATGGAACAATGCACAGGACTATAAGTCTACAAGAATAAGAAGGATTTAGTAAAAACTTAACATGTACATTTGTTAGTTTTACCAAAATCTTGAGTATTTCAAGGAATACCTAAGAATACCCCTCCCGCCGCCCATGGCCTGAGCTGACTTCTCAGGAGGATCTTGGCGTTGAAGTTGCATCAATATACTAGTGATGAAGGTGCGCCCTCACGCGTCCGGCGCCACACGTGGATTGGCGTGGCCCAGAGTAACAGGTGTAAGATTGGTTACTGATTTGGCCAGTCCTACCGGCCTTTGAAAGACAAATATGGCCTATGGTTGTCAACAAAGAACTTTTTTTTTTTTTGATACTCAGCCCATGGAAAAATAGAGGCTGATTTGGCCCATCAGGACCGGTGTGTGAAGGATGCATAGATGATACATGAACTTAATTTGCCGTAGACTTTACAACTTAATTAAGTGCACTTTTTAGTCAGTGGCTAAGGCTAATGTCAGCACGTACGCTGGATGTCAGCAGGAATCAACAAGACAAATGCAAGGGTGCCTATAAGAATAGTTTGTTTTATGGTAGAATAGCATCTACTATTTGTTCCTCTCAAGTAGAGAACATCCTATACTCCTAGTTAGGATCTCTATCATAAAAATAGATTGATATTGTCAAATCATCATATGAATAGTATGTGTAATTGCCAACTCTGTAATGACCGTGGCTGAACTTTCTATTTATAAATTTTGTAATGATTAAATTGTTTTACTTTCTCTATGTTCGTTGCATCAGAGTTTGGATTGACCAGCCAGAGTTCTGGGTGATGATAGGTCTTTTGGCACGGAGTTTTGTATCTGCACGGTTCCTAAGGAGAGAATGGCCTTTGAATTGAAATGCTCATATGGGTTTCTTAGCAAAACAGCTAATGTAATTTACGCAATATTTTTTGTTATGAAAAATATCCAATTGAAAGGTATAGGGCATCCCGGCCCTACCATCGCCACATGGGGCCATAATTTTGTTAGTAGAAATGTAGGAGCACTCACGAAAGTAGTTTTTGTAGCATAGCACACTACTAGAAACACACAAATCACCTTGAGGGCTGAACAATGGAGAACACAGCTTAAACCTCCAAGGAAACAAACCCTGGCTAGGAACCATATATGAATCGAAGTCCGGCAACATTTTTCCTTGACTACTTTATTTTAGTCCCCAAGAAAATTTTTAGGGCCTAAGACGGTTTTAGGATTTTGATGGTGATAGCGGTGTGTTAAGAGTCTAGCTAGGATTCGATACGTTTCCTCTCAACGAGCAAAGATCCTAGCTATGGGGCTTCTCTGCCATAAAACCATTGATGCTATGAAACCTCGATGCGATGATGGTAATCGCCCAAATGAGCTATCATCTTTTAATGGTATTTATGGAGCTATGTTCTTTCGATGATATTTTCTGAAATGAATTATCCTTCTAAAAATGGAAACATGAACCTCCTAAAAGGCCAAAATGGTGGAGGTGGCGCAGAGTTCCAGATTATTGCACAGGTGAGGGGTAGTGCTCACAGGCAGCACAAGCTAGCATTACAGAGGCATGGTGGAGGTGAGAAAACAGGGGCATTGGTTTATAACTTGAGCATAGTTTGTAATTCTTTGGCGTGAGTATTCTTGAATGATGCTGCTGTGAAATTCATACCACCTTCACATATACATGATCTATAGAAAACCAAAATATTCATACTATGAGATTTCAATTCACCATAACAAAATAACATATTGCAACAAATTATTATTTATTTATTTATTTGTTAAATTCTTTGTCCGCTGCCATAGGATGGAGGTGTGTCAGCTCTAGCTTCCGGTGCGGGTGCAGCAGACTGATGGCGTGGCCAGACAGCAAGCCGTTGCAAGTGAGGACCCAGCATGGACACTTGGCACTGTGCCTCTGCAAGAACTCTCGATGAATGCTGGGATAGTTATTCCACCGTCATCGTCCAATCACCGGCTGACCTATCTGCAGTCGTCGACAGACAATCTTGGGAGTAAGTGGTGCTCCGATCACCAACTGATTCGTGCCTGATCGAGGCCCTGAGCTAGCTAGCTACTTTCCGGAACTGTAATTCTTTTTGATATTCCCGTGCATCGCATTGCATGCTTTGATAATTTCATGTTTCGATTTCCTGGCAGTTATGGGGAAGAGATCTCGCCGACCCTACCTGTGGATTCAAGCTCTGTTACCATCTCTGAGGTGTGGAACGATGGCGTGGAAAGCGCCTTCGCCGAGATCAGGCAAATCCTCAGAGAAAAGGTGGACGCATCATCAGCAGAGTACATGGTGGCCTTGGACACCGAGTTCGCCATCCCAGACGGGATCGGGAGACCACCAAACCAATCCGGCGGCGGCGAGCCTCGCACCGCCGACGGCCACTACTCGCAGCTCCGCGCGTACGCCAACGGCGGCAGCCTCGTGCAGGTCGGCCTCGGCTTCGCGGACGAGCACTACAACCTCATCGCCGGCAAGATGTTCCAGTTCAACATCCGGTTCGACGCCGCGTGGCGCGAGCTCGGCCACAGCGGCGTGGCGGCGATGCGGAGGGCCGGGATGAAGCTGGAGGAGCATGCGACGAGGGGCATCCCGGCGGAGCGGTTCGTGGCGCTCCTCGCCGCGTCGGGTCTCCTCGGCAACGACGAGCTCGCATGGATCACGTTCATGGGCTACGTTGATTTCGGGTACCTAATCATGCTGCTGAGACTGAGAGGCGGCGAAGACCAAGGTTTGCTGCCGGCGAGCCGTGAGGAGTTCTTGGACGAGTTCAGGGCTTCGTTCCCGCGGTCCTATGACTGCAAGGTGCTCTCCAAGTATGGCGGGTGTGCCGGCGAGCTGGCCCCTGGTGGACTCGCTGGTTTGGCTCAGGAGCTGGCGGTGAAGCGGGTAGGGAAGGCGCATCAGGCGGCGTCGGATGCCTCGTCGCTCTCAGGTGCCATCGGAAGATGATGAGGATGAGACCGAATTTTGGCGCCAAGATTTGTAATGGGCTCTATGGTGTGTGTACGTTTTACTCCCCTTCCTTGAATTGAAAATACTCCTTATTAGGCCAAAAAAAAAAAGATCATAATATACTTGCAATTTTGGGGTGGGCCTGAAATCAAGGTCAGGCCTAGCCCAGTCTGAACACCGGACAATGAGTGAGGCTTATGGTTCCATATCCATCGGGATACAATACATGAAACACCAAGGGTTGTGCAAATTTACAACAATCTGTAAAGTTGAAGTTCTGAAAAACAACTTGCTTCTCGCAAAATAAAATAAGTAACTTTTTTCCACTCGAGCCTAGCCCATTTCCATTGCACAGAACGGAAATACAAGAGTTTGAGATACATTCAGAAACTGACCACAACACCTACTGAATGACGACATCAGTCGATCATCCAAAAGACCGCGTAGGGCCAAACTGACAAGCAATCCTCTTAACTGGCTAAACTTAAAACAACTTCACCACATAACTGCTTCTAATCAACCGCTAGCCCAACTGACCAAGTACCAGACATTACTTAAGTTCACTTATTACAAAACCAACAAAACCAAGTAGCCACAGCTACTAAACAACTGTTTAGACAAAAACCAGAACACCAGCATCCTGCAGAGTCTTGGGGCACTTCCTCGGACACACTTCATGGACAGCTTCAATCTTCACCTTGTTGGTCATCTTGCCGGGACGCCGAGTCTTGCAGGAGCAGGTGGTCAATTTGTCTTTTCTGTCTGTCTTGCCAAAACCTCCTTGGCAATTCGCAGCATTGTGTTGGCATGGTTCTCCCAAACTTCCTTATCATTCTCATCATACAAACCTGACCAGTACACCATGAAAGAATGAATGTGACAGAAAATTGCAATGGGACTGTTCAACAGTTTCTTATCAAAAATTGCTTTGTTCCTGCATTTCCAAATTGCCCAACATATAGCCCCAATCCCTAAGGCATAAAATTTTTCAGAGTCTGGTAACCAAACTTTACACCACTCCCAACTCTGTTTAAAAATTTTGAGGAACATTACTAGCACCTACAAACTTGGCAGTAATTGACCACACTAATTTTGCCACAGAGCATGTAAAGAACAAATGATCCAATGTTTCTAACTCCTCACAAAAGGCACAGCTTGGATCCCCTGTCCAGTTTCTCTTTACCAAATTATCCTTAGTAAGAACAGCATTAAGAGACATTTGCCATAGGAAAATTTTTATCTTTTCAGGCACCTTACTTTTCCAGATAAGTTTATGATAGAAACCAGAACTGGAAGAAGTGAGACACTCATAAACAGACTTAGCTGTGAAGGACAGCTTACTTGATAAATTCCAGACCACCACATCAGGCAAACCATTAAAATGAAAACCACATATGTCAAAAGTTAATTTTTTTCCCAATTTCCTCTAAGGCTACCAAACAACCATCTCCTGAAAGTAATTGTATAACCCTGTTTAAAATCCAGAACTGAAATGTGTTTGTTTTCAGCCAAAGTATACAAATCAGGATACAACTCACTTAGAGGTTCCTTATATACCCAAGCATCAGTCCAGAATCTAGTGAGGTTGCCACTATTTGTTTTCACACCTCTACCATGTAAATAAATTTCTTTAACTTTTAAAAGGTCTGCCCACATAGGTGAGTCATTTAATCTATGGCCAACCTCATGAATAGATTTGTTCTTCATATATTTAAATTTCACTATTCTTTTGCCAAAGGCCCTCTTCTTTCTCTAGCTTCCACCACCATTTGCACAACAAACTCAAATTAACTTTCCTAAGATCTTTAATCCCCAGGCCACCCTTCTTCTTACTCTTACAAACTATTTCCCATTTTACTAGGTGATACTTTCTCTTCAAACAACCTCCTTGCCAAAAAAAAAAGTTCTTCTTTGTTTATCCATGCTATGAATAGTTCCTTTTGGAAACAAATAAACTGACATGTGATATATATAACAGTGTTATTAAAACTGGAATCAATCAAGACTGTTCTTGCAGCCATGGACATTAACCCTCCTTTCCACACATCTAATTTCCTATCACCCTTTTCTACCAAAGGTAACCAATCTTTCAACTTGAGCCTACTAGGGCTAACTGGAACACCAAGATACTTAATTGGAAACACTCCTATTTGACAGTTGAAAATGTCAGCATATCTTTCTCCCCATGACCCATCATCATTAATCATATAAATCTCACTTTTGTTGAAATTTATCTTTAGACCAGCAAGCATCTCAAACAAGTATAACAACATTTTCATATTCATTGCTTTACCCACATCATGCTTCAAGAAAACAATCGTATCATCAGCATATTGTAAAAGGACTACACCTTTAGGTATAATATGACTAATTAAACCTTCTATCAGATTATTCTCTTGTGCTTGCAACACCATTCTAGTCAAACAATCAGCAACCAAATTAAACAATATTGGTGACAAGGGGTCACCTTGTCCGACTCCTTTGAAACTTTTGATGTAAGGCCCAATTTTGTTATTAATTTTAACACTAACTGTTCCACCCGACACAACTTGTTTAATCCAACCACACCATTTGTCATCAAAACCTCTTTTTCTCGCATGCACTCAAACAAAAGACTCCAATTCACCTTACCGTAGGCTTTTTCAAAATCCAACTTAAGTACAATACCTACTTCTTTTCTTCTCTTAGTTTAGGTGTAAAATTTCATGTAGACAAGCAATGCCAGAGGTAATATTTCTATTTTTCATAAAAGCAGTTTGAGTCTCATGAATAATCTTGCAGGCAACTTTCTCCAAGCCTTAAAGTCGGTGTTTTAGTAATCAATTTATACAAACTGTTCAACAGGCATATTGGTCTGTACTGCTGAATTCTAGCAGCATCAATGACCTTTGGCAATAAAGTAATAATCCCATAGTTTAACCTACTGATATCCACCTTATCATTATGAAAATCATCAAAAAGCTGAATAATGTCTGTTTCTAACTATTCTCCAACATGATTGGTAAAACTCTATTGGTATCTTATCCGGTCACGGAGCCTTATTAGAGTCCATATCTTTCAAAGCAGCCAAAATCTCGGTTTCATAGAAAGGTTTGCACAAAATTATATTATCGGCTTCACCTATTTGTGGTAACGGCCCAAAATTCATCATCCAAAGATACATCATATTTTGTAGGAGGACCAAAAAGCTCTCTATAATATTTAGTAGCATGTTCTAATAAATTCTCATCTCCTTCAATTGCCCCATCTTCATCCTCCAAACTGAAAATTGTATTTTTTTCTTTTCCTCCCACTAGCACACTTGTGAAAAAGGAAGTATTACTGTCTCCCTTTAAGAGCCAGTTTTCATGACTCCTACTATGCCAATAGATTTCTTCCTGTTCAAGGCTCTTAAAATTTTCTTGTAACAAAAAAACTTTCCTATCCACTTGCTCAAAAGACAAACCAACCAGATTCCTCAATCGGTTCTAAATTTGCTAATTCTTCTTGGTATTGCTTCCTCAATTTTCTCCATTCACCTTGTATATTAAAACCCCATCCCTTAAAGTATCGCTTAATTAACTTAAGCTTCGCTAAATCTTATCAAGAGTAGATTTAGCCCTACAGGGCTTAAGCCAAATTTCTTCCACCTTTATAAAGAACTCGGGGTTTTTTAACCAATTTAAATCAAAAGAAAATTGAATATCGGTTCTTTTATTCGACACACCCATGGATATGATCGGTGGGTTGTGATCGGAATATCTCCCTGGGCAACTTTCTAACAGTTGCCTGAGGAAACATGTCCTCCCATTCTTTAGACATTAATATCCTATCCAATTTTTCTAGAACTGGTGGATCCTGGTTGTTGCTCCAGGTGAAAGTTACTCCCCGACATAACCATTTCCCTTAATTCATAAAAATGAATAACTGAATTGAACATTGGAGTATGTCTGTGCACACCATTCATTGAATTTCTTTCGTTTGAGAATCTAATAATATTGAAGTCACCTCCTATCAAAACAGGCTCAATGCTATGAGCACAAAAATTTGATAATTCACTAAAAATTCAGTTTTGTATTCCTCATGAGCTGAACCATAAACTACTAACAAATTCCACTTGGTCTTAACCAATTTATCCCAAAGATTCAACTGTAATATATATTCTCCTTGCTTGATAGAGTAAACATCAAATCTTTCTAAAAGGACCCCAACCACAATACCACCAGATTTTCCTTTGGAAGGATTCCACTTCCACAAGTAATCCTGATTGCTGTCTATTTTCCTTAGCAAAGAGTTATCAAAATCAGTGATCATAGTTTCCTCAGAACCCCACAAACTGAAGTTTATGTTCAGTAAAAAGATTTTGTAAGAAGGTAGAGACACCTTTCTTTTTTATGCCTCTACAGTTCCATATCAAGCCACTTATCATTTTTTCTTTTGGTTTTCCTTTTTTTATTCACATCCACAAGGCTAAGATCATCCTTGGGATATAGCAAGCCAGAATTCTTTTGGCCTTGCTTCCTCCCACTTGGGGAAACTTTCAATTTCTTTTTTCCACAACTTGCTTTTTTTTCTCTTTCTTTTTTAAAACTTGCACTTCCTCGACTTCTTCACTTTGTACGTGAGTCACCATCATCCTCATCATTTAACTTTTCAGGAATAAATTCTTCAATCTCCAAATTACTAGAAGCTTTCATATTTTTAATGTTTTTGAGATATAAATTATTTCTAGCAGTATCAAGATCTTTAACCAGATCAAACACAGCAAAACTATCTACATTTGATCTAACACCCATGTTCATAGCCAGATCACTTAACACAGTGTTAGACAAAGAAGCTAAAGAGCTGGGACATGTGCTAGTACCTTCCAAAGTTCTCTTCTTAGCCATCTTCTCATTTTTTTCTTGAGTGGTCAACAATACATCCTTCTTGAGTCTTTCACTCCTCCTTCTTTCCATAATTCCTTCAACATTCATTTCTTCATTGACCTCTTGACTTTCAAGTAAAGCCCAAAGGCATTTGAACAACTGGAATTAACTCAACCATTGCACGATCGGGAACCCCCAACTTATCATCAGACTTGCACATCATCACTTTTCTAAGAATTCTCTACCATAGTGATAGAACTTTCTTGAGAAGCATTTACCATATCCCTATCTTTTCCCTCCTGTTGCATAGCTAAACTTTCCTTGATCTCAGCATAGATAGAACCAATGATGTCATCCTTTTCCATGTTGACAATATAGGGACTTTCTTTCTGCACCTCTTTGAGAATCTGGTCATAAGAGTTGACCATCCCCATGCTCGCGCAGCCTGTTATAAACCTCATCGGCACCATATTCAACCTCCTCTGCAGACTGAGATTCCTCCATGATATCATGAGTATGAGTCACTTCAGCTTGTAAATCACCTTACATTGCCTGCATAGGCTTTTCTTGGGTAACTTGTGTTAGTGCGGCAACACTTTTCACAGTCTCATTGTTAGCAGTCACCTCTGTACTAGCACCCATCAGATCTTTTCCCTTCAGATGACTTGGTGTTTCCCTGCTAGTTCCAACAGACTTAGCAACTTGAGTAGTCTTGCTTGTAGTGACTATTGGTAACCCACCCTTATCACCATCAGATTTTGCCTTCTTGGAAGGAGAACCTTTGTCCCCCACCTTGATGCCACTTGTCCCTGCCTTAGCCTTGTCATATCCTTCCATCTCCCTCTGGAATGTGAACTCAAATCTGTTGAGTCCCAAAAAAAGCTTCTGCTGTTTCAGGAACCTTCTCCACATTTCTGCAAGCAATCTTGGCTCTAATGTATTCTGCCTTGTATCTAGTAGATTCATCCAGTGCCATGATTTTTCCCACTAGCCCACACACCTTAGCTATTGTTCTAAGAGACCTTTGATCAGCTGGGATCTCCCCTACCCTGAACCATGCCTGTTGAAGTGTTCCTCTTGCATTCAAGCTAGCATCCCAAACTTCCACTTTCATAAATGCATCAGCTGCATTCATAGCTAATCCCTTAAGTTTCTTCCAGTCTTGCAAAGATCTAGCACTCGAGAATCTCAACACATATCTATTCTCATCCACCATTCTAGCATTCCATTGCCATGGTGTATTGCTCTCCAGAAAGGCAAATTCCTGTTCCACTTCTCTTGCAGTTGCTTTACCATGCAGAATATTCACCACCCCAATACATTCTCTCTGTTTGGAGACACTGGGATCAATGCATTCTTCTATGAAGAAGAAGCTCTGATCCTCCACCTATGCTGCACAGAGCTCTGGACCATAGTTCCATGACAAGCACATCTTACAGTCATAAGCAGTGTGATTATTGTACCCACATAGCTCACACCTGACTCTCCTACAGTCTTGAGTCTCATGATTGAACAGACCACAGTTCTCACAAGCTTTCTTAGGACCAGAACCCCCCTCAGTTTTTTCCTTCTCCACTGCAGAACCCCCCTCAGTGTTGGTAGTGGCCTTACCAGAGCCGGGTTGACTGTTCTGATCAGAGGCGCCTTCATCCTTCTCGCTTTGAAGACGATGCTTCAAGCGCTTTATCCCACTTTTCATTGGGTTGCCCTTGAACTGGTGCGATTTCCTCGGGCTTTTCTTCTCTCTTAGGATCGATGTCTTTGCCCGACGATTCCACGTTGTCCTTCCTCTACCAAAGTTTCCCCCACCGAAGCTTCCTTGATTTCCCCTTCCACCCCCACTCTCAGTTCTTCTCGGTATCCTCTCCCACCTCCCTCGCCTCCCCAACCACGACCTCCATCGCCTCCCCGACCCACGGCCTCCGCCTCGATTCATCACGAGCACGATGGGGCAAGCTTGGTCTTGACGACACTGCAAAGGATTTGGGGACGGGGATTCCAAGTGACCTACGAATTTGGCTAGGTTGAACTTTGGGTTTGGGGACGAACAAGGTGTGCCCGATGACGGCGGATCGAACTAGGGTTAGAATCCTCCACCCTCTTGTTTGGAATGCAAATATGCTTTTCCACTTGTGCCCTCAACTCCTTCCTTGGATCATCGCCGCGTGTTCCAACGAGCGGTGCTTGCCCTAAAATGCCGGGGACAATTTGGACCTTGGGGGAGGGCGAAACCATGGACGCCGGCGTGTAGGTCCATTCCGCGGGCTTTCAAAACCCCCTCGCTTTTCCCTCCACTCCTCTGCTCTCCTCATGACCGCCATTGGAACTCCACTTGGCCGAGATCGGAATTGCCTTGCCTTAACTTCCCTCTCTTCCGATTGCCTCGATTGGCAATGAATACCTCTCGATTTGTACCTGAATCTCTTCTCCGAAACATTCACCGGGAATCTGTGTGCCGACCTTCCTTCGAGACCTCACGCTCTTGTCGGCGTCGGGAACTCGAGCTCGTAATCCGGTGCCGCGTCACCCCCTTAACCACCGCCAACGCCCGAGAATGATTCGCCGGGTGATGTGATGGGGAGGAGAAAAGGTGGGAGAAGGGCGGAGAGTTGTATGTGTAGTGGATGTGATGGGGGCGCGGGAGAGGAGGTCGGTGATGGAATGTCGCCGGAGATGGGGGAGGTGGTGGCGCAATCGGGGGACGGGTCGTAACCGCCATCCTTTTATCTCAACTGATGGAGCGACCATTTTCCCATATGCTACCGAATTACACTTCTCTACCTGTGCTCTTCTATTCATAAAATAAGTAACTAAATGAAAACAAAACAACTAGTAACAAAGTTCAAACGACACCTAGCATTAAGTTGTTCCATGAATTGAGAACAAAAAAACTGTCAATTTACGTATATCCAGACCAAATTTATATACAGACGATACATAATGTACTGTAGACTTTACAAGTTCTTTAGTCAGTGGTGGCTAAGGCTAATGTGAGCACGTACAGTTCCTTGGGCCTGGATGTCAGCAGGAATCAACAAGACAATTGTGTGCTACTGCACAACCTAACACTTTTACCACACACAAGGTTCAGCAATGCAGTTGTATGGCACGACCAAGCTTCATGCTAGCTGCAAAATTCACCAGCAATCCAGCAAGTCACCGGCAGCGTATCTTCAATCTCCCAAGGTTAAAGTTTGAATGGAAGGGTACATAAAGAGGATCACGATTTCTTGATTTCCCACCGGCGACCTCGTATGACAAGGCCATCAGGTGCCTGCTCAGTGCCTTCCCAACTGTCCACGGCAGCACCTGAGCTTGGATCTCTGCGGTGCCTTTTCCCTTTACCAACAATCCCACTGTCACTGGCGCTCCCACCTATGAGAGGATCATCGATACCACGAATTGTCCTCTCCGGTGTAGATGCGCTCACCCAATTGTCATCCCGGCTTTGCCTACTAAACTTGATGTTCTTCTTCATTTTGTCAAAGCGCTTCTCCACAGGTCGTACTGCTTGGTTGACAGTGAACTTAAAATCTTTTATCACCTAGGGAAAAAAAAAAAATGCAGGAGACGTCAAAGATAAATGGAAAAGGAGACATCCTAAATAAAACCCAATTAGCCTCATGAAATTTAAACAGAACATATAATAGACTAGTGATTTGAAGTGTGATCTGCATGTCAAAACTCACATATTCTCCGCTGCCAATTACGAAGTCTCGAACACTCTCCTTAATATTGGTTGCAACTATTTCATCTGGTTCCAACTGTGGAAGCCTCACTTTTGTTGGTCGACTGATGTCCTTTATCTCATCAGGATCCACAGGATCAGAGGCAGCGTAGTCCCCAAGTACCGAAATGTTTGTAGGCGAATATTGTTTACCTAATAGCTCATAATGTTTTGCAGGGAACACATACAGGTGAACAACTGATGCTATGCCCATCTGTGAAGACATGAAATATGATAAGTAAACAAGAAGAATTTTGAAAGCCTGTCAGCTTGAAAAGGAGAGGTACCTCTATACAAATGATGAAATCCTGAATACTTGTTTTTAACTCCAAGCTCTGTGCTAACGGACTTCTAACCAAGCCCAAAGAATACATGATGGCAATTATCACACCCTGCCACCAGGTCAGGAACACTATAGACTTGAAGGCAAGGAATTTAGCCAATGGCTTAATATGTGCCAATTCATCCTTAGTGGCTGTGTACCATTCAACTAAACAGTATAGGGCCCAATATTGACTGAAGTTCAGGACTACAGCAAAGTAAGGGTATCTGCAGCACAGAGTGATTAAAATTAAATAATGCAATTTCCAGTTTTCACCATTTATATATAATAAAAGAAGTGGAATGCAAGATGAAGATATAGTTAATTTCCACCATTTATCAGAGCTCATAGAGATAGTTGACTCATCTTCAATCCTATTATAGTATTTATGCAACATCCTTTAAATAAACTATTTCAATACTCAATTAATTCAATCAATGAGAAAAGAATGATTTTCCTATGAGACTCAAGAATTAGTGAAAATGCAAATTTTCACTCAGACAAAGAAAAGTAAGGTATCTGCAGCACAGAGGGAACAAAGCTAACCATGCAATTTCACAACTTATATATAGCACAAAAGGACTGTAATGAAAGATGCACATATACTTTCTGAGGGAAAAGAAAAGCCTATCACAATCCATTCAGATAGAGGATTCGTCTTCAAGATGACAGAGATTATTACACATTTGTGTGTGTGCCTACCATAGCCTTTATTAGCCACCCTTCAAAAAAAATAAACTATTTCAAAACTACAGATATTCAATCGATGAGAGATGGATGTTTTCTTATTTTCCTTCAGGGCTCAAGAAATAGTGAAATGCAGAATTGCCAAATCCGACAAAGAAAAGGAAAATGTGTCTTACCCACATCCCCATTTGAATTCTCCATCACAATATACACCAAAAGGTTGAAGAATAAGAGACAGGCTAGCTGTGAGTGTCTTTATAATAACCTGCACATGTATGAAGTATTTAACTGAAGTTGCTCGTAAATTCAACTGTTCTGATTCAAATTAGATGGACAAGGGATCATACATATTGAAATATACCAAATTTGATAATCTGGTAAAAACGCACACCGAGTCTCCATGGTTTCAATATGTAATTAATAGGAAAATGATGATGAATGACTCCCTTTTCAGAGACATGATGCAGCAGAGGTTCCCCAGAATCTTCGCCACCCTCCCTCTTCAAAAATGCAATTGTCCTATCCTCACCACCTACATTCCAATTGCAGTAAACAGTGAGCCATAGTAAACAAGCAGTGGCAATTGAAAAGGAAACAGGTAAGCTATGCCAACTGTATACATTACCCCAAATGAAATAACAGCAGAATATGTTTTTTTTTTTAAAAAAAAATCTGCACAGGAGTATATCAACCTAACTGCTAACAAATCAGTCTCATATAATATATTTAACAAGCCAATGTTTCTTTTTTTTTTTTTTTATCAAGAAACAATAAGCGAACAAAAATAGCGTTGGCATCCTATGAGTTCTAGATAGCATATCTTTAATAACCTAATACAAAGAAAGTCAATAGAGACACTGTTTAGTAATTGGATGAAGGGTAGTGACTTCATCTAGTTGCATAGCAAGAAAGATGCACTAACAAAGGCTTGTGGTTTCAGAAAGAGAATTCTTAGAAAGTCTGCACTATTTGCCAGATGAAACCACTGATAACAACACTAACAATAAGCTATTACGTTTGAATAAACTACAGCACAAGCATTTTTTTCTTTTTTTTTTTTTTTTTGACAAGAAATAGCAAAAGCATGTTGAAGCCCTTTCACACCTAAGATTACCTCTATCCAAAGCATGCTATTATACCAGTTGTTCAGGAATATAAATGTTATGAACACTAGTTCATAAGGGAATAGGGAGGATAGCACAAATGATAGGAAGGCCATGGCTTCTTAGTTCATAGCTTGAGGCTGGTAATGGTGGTGACAGGGTTTTTGCCTAGCTACCGAGAAGGGGGGTGAGATTAGGATTGAAAGGGGATGAGAGTTTAGGAGATAACTTGTTTCTTCTTTCTTGATTCATCAGAGCTGGTTACATGGATATAAATAGAGGGGCTGGCGCCCAGCCCCTATCCTCAGCTGGCGCCCAGCCCTTCAACTTCTCTAGCCTCCTCAATAACTCTCTTCTCTTCCCTAGGCATCTAGCTGCCATTGAATCCACTGGACCTTTCACACCACCTGGACCATTCACACTATATTGGACCTTTCACACTAATATTCTTCCCCAGGCGGCTGCCTGCCCCCCATGACAATAAACTGTGTCAAACACAAACATGTTCCAGTTTATGGATGTCTAAAACAATATCCATGACCCATAGCTGCATTTTAAGCGTAACTTCATATCCATGACCTGTACCCTTAAAGGGGAAAGAATATGTATCTAACAGCTTTTATGTTACAGATTGATAACAGAAAGTGTACATCCAATCTTTAAGTAGGTGTAACAATGCAAGCAACCTCTGAGGGTGGCAATTTGGAAATTAAAATGTCTAAGCCTCAGGGGAAAAAACTCACCTAAACAAGCAGTTATATATCTTCCAAAGCAATACATAGCAAATGCTTCATAGCCATCACGCAAGATGCCACAATAGACACTAGTGTCCGGATTTACCAATGAAACATACTGTTGCAGAGAAGTACCAAATATCAACAAATAAGCAATTAGATGAGCTATATAGACAATCAGCAAAGAGCTAGAGGATGCTTTAGAGATATTACTGATTCAATAGCGTAGCAAGGAACCATTAAGATAACACCAAGAACAAATTTCTGTTCCTGCAGCAAAGCAAGCATGACAATATGGATATTTGGTCATTCAGACAAACAACAAAAAGGAAACATTATTGAGCATGCTGTAGTTGTAAAACAAACCTCTGGATTGTTGTATGCGAGAGGTGCTCAAATATCAAGTACACCGAGAGAGAAACAGAAAGAAGCATAAAAGAATCCTGATATGAGTATGGCCCAAGTTGGCGCTGCGTATTTGTCCATCAAGGGCAAAAGAAGCCCAAGATTGACCCTCATGGAAGCTGATTGCACTTTGTTGACCTCCTATGCTCTTAGTCATCAGCATTATATAGCTACACACTCGCTCTAAGACTGAGCATGCCAAGAACACGGGTCAAATTACAGTACAAATTGTGCTGAGAGTTTACTATCTGCAAGACCAGTGTATTAAGATATATTAGATAATCTATCAAAAAGTTTAACATGTGAATAAGATATTTCAGATGATAAATAGACTGCCAAATAGATAGATGCATTCATAGACAAAATTATGAAACAAATAAATAGTCTTACAATGAGTAGTGATTTGCAAGTATGAGTACTCTAAGAGATACCACATTACCATTTGCATATAAATGGAAGATTTTTTTTTTTTCTCTCTAAAATTATCGAAAAGTTATTATCTGAAAAATCCTCTTTGATTCATTAAGAATCGCTAGCCATAAGAAATGCAAGCTCAAATAAGCATGTCAGCAACCAATAGAACGCGATAAACTTAATGAACCCATTGATAGCAGCGTTGTTTCTATTCTTAGAAGAAGAAGAAAAATAGAAGTACCATCTCTTTCCCCCCCTTGCGACTAATAGAAGTGCCATCGCAATGTTCTCCTCACGGCTACGACAAGCAATGGAACCACAATACAATTATACAGACATATATATAGCTCAACCAACAAACTCGGTCCGGTTATTTTGTGATGTGGAAGTAGCCAAACCCTCCCTCCAGTTGCGGGGGAAGCTACCTAAATCTCCATTCCATTCCAGTCATCCTCGTGTGGGAAGAGCAAAAGGGCGACTAAATTCCGCTCAAATCAGGCCACGCCTATACTATAACTAGTACTAGTTGGATGATCTGAGAGAAAGGATTAGCCACGATCGATTCGACTGGAAACCCTGAAGCAAGCGGCGAAAAAGAGAGCTGAATCAAGCACCTGAGCTGCTGCCGGCCGGGGTTGAAAGGGCCTCGAGGAATCGAGACCAGTTCGAAGAAGGGATCCCTTCGAAGAACGAAACCGGGGGTTCGGACGGCGGCGGCGGCGGCCGGAGGCGTCTTGCTTACTCCGCGACAAGTGGGGAACGGCGCTATGCCGGCGTCTCGGTCCGCTGACGTGTCGGGGAAGACTCGGCTCCAGCTCAAAAAAGTTGGGAGACGGCACGGCAAGTCGGCGCTACATTGCGCCTCAAAAAAAAAAAGGTAAATATTTAATCTAATGGGCCCTCACCGTCATTGACTCCATGGTAGGTCCGCAGTGTAGTGTCGTCATCCGACATGGAATTGGAGGAATTAAGCATGCAAATGGGCCTGGGCCTCGGCCCATGGAATCCCTCAAGTATCAAGAGCCTTTGATCGAATTTTGATTTCGTTTTATCTGAATGAATCAACGTGAATGAGATCCGTTGCTTGCTGGCGCGCAGTGAACATCACACGCGGTTAATTTCCAACAAGGGCATGATCGCTCTCTTTATGTTCTCGATCGGTCCTACTAGGAGATTTGAGACGAAAAGCACCAAGATCGTCAGGAACCGTGCAGAGCGCTCGGTGAACATCTTGAAATCCCAAGTCGATTGGAATTCCATCCTGAAAACTAAACATGGACAGCAACCCTTTTTCTCCTTGTTGGCCGGGGGCACTGATTCAGATTCAAGTTCAAAATCCCTCGACCGCTCTTGTGATCAGTGGCCGATCTGCTACAACCTACTCACAACGCAAATAGATGTAATTACCGACACAGAAGTCAGCGTTTTTGTGCCAACAATTATATATTAAAATATATAAATATTTATGCTAAGTAATTAGTATCATTGAAAAGATCTTTACGTCTAGTTTTTTTAATAAATTTATCACGAAGATATAAATGTTCTGCGTATTTTTACAAACCTGAAAGTTGAGAAAGTTTGGCGCGGCGCACCCAAAACGACTTCTATTTAGGGGCCGGAGGGAGTACGTAAAGGGCTAGCACCGGCTTGTGCCATATCACTTTATGCCGTTTCAGATTCTCGTCTCATCTCTGCTCAATATCATATCATATCGCCATAGGCAGATGCACTCGCAATCACTCACACACTCTCTCCCAGTGGGCAGTGGGCACAACAACTAGTGAAGACTGTTCAAACCATCCACACAACACACACCAGCTGAGACCTGAGGTGGAAACTGAAACAGCAAGGTGCAGTACGACTCCCTCTCCTTCACTATTTTATTTGATTGACAAGCCTGCATCTGCATGCACTTTCAGTGATCCGTAATGAACCATGCTACTCCATACTACTCCTATATAGTATGAGTAAAATATCTCTATGCGCCGTGTGCTGTTTGTCTGACCAGAATACATGCACCAATCACGAAATGGCAGATGCACCGGATTAGCAGTGGACAAGTTCAGTTCGTCCTCCGCTTCTCCTGCTTTATTTTATGCCGGCCAGGCCAGTAAATGACGCATCGCTTCACCCGCACACGGTTTCCTTCTGTCCAAACTGGCATGCTCTACGGAAACGGGTAAGTAGATCATGAGTTTGTGTGCTCTTTGTGATAAAAAAATTAAGAAGAAGAATGAATTTCCCCGACCTTTAACCATCAAAAACCAGACTAGGAGAGCCCCTCCACGTGTCCCCCAAGCTTCCTGATTGGCTGATGGTTTTATTCATCTAGGTCCTTCTATTATTTCTAAAAAATGCTAATCTCAAGGCCCTCCATAAATAGTAAAGGAACAAGATTTTTTACTTTTTACCCCTTCAATTATGAGAATCCGACGGCCGAAGAAGACAAAATTTCGAGTTTAGGGTTCTTTTGCCCCCCCCCCCCGCCTTTCACTTTTGCAAAAAGAACCCCAACCTCCCTCACCAAATATATACGTGCCCACCTCCAAGCAAAAAAAAAAAAAAAAATACTATGCATGAACAACAACTTACCTTCTTCATTTATGCCTTGTGTAACATACTTCTATATAAACCTTATGCATATAATTTATTACTTCTACAAATCTTATGTGCATAAAACTAAATATCCTCCTCCTACTCTTTAATTCCTTGCATTGTCTACCAAAGTACTAAAATTCCTACCCGTGTATGCTCAAAATGTATACACACCCCTTGTTTATTCCATCGTCATACAACACATATATGTAACATCCATGGTTCTCAACCTCCAGTCTTTTTTCCGTGTTGGCGCGCAAAGGCGCGCCATCCAATAGTTAGTATATATGTCAACTTTCAGCAAGGGAAGAAAGAGTGGCATGCATCCATCTGCTGTGGCCTTTTTCTCTCTATCTAAAGCAGCATGCTAATCTCAAAAGGCTCGATCTTAAAGGAACAAAAGGCCTGCTGCTTGTCTTAATTTATATATATATAGAGAGAGAGAGAATAACACAAATTTTATTTTGCAGGATCTCTCACTCAACAACTAGTACTGACAGAGAGACAATTAAGAAAGGTGTGATATATATTTGTCCACCCACCCGGCCGTTTGTTGTCGAAAATGCATGTGTGCAGCTGAGACCAGAGAGCAAATGGCGCCCCCACAGAATCCAACAAGGCATCAGACAGGAACGGCACAACGTATAGTGGCTCCATGATGAAGCAAAGGGCCATCCAGCAGCAGCCATGGCAATTGGCAATGCCTGCCTGCGACGCATCAAATCAAATCAAATCAGAGAGAGAGGGTTGGGCCTGGCACACTGGCACAGTGGCCGGGCTCCAGTTCCAGACCAGCACCACACAAAGCGCACCTCACTCACATGCATGCATCAACACAATTAGTGCAGGAGAAATCTATCTATGGATCGATCACTTTACTTTGCTGCACTGCATAATATATTTTGTCACCTTAGCTTGGGCTTGGCTTTCTATCCCGGCCGGCCGCCGGTCGATCGAAGCCGCTAGCAGATCGCCATGACAGCGACGCCTGCTCGCTCTCTCAGTATAGTGGCCATCCGTCGTCGTCGTCAAATCTGCGTCGCCTTTGATGAACATGCACGCACGGCCGGATCGGAGAGGAAAGATGCATGGATCCCTCCATCTGCGGCCCCTTTGGCATCATGCTCATGTATCATCTGTCGTCGTCCTGCTCGCTCGTCTTGGTGGTCACACAAAGCTACATGATGCATGCCATATCTAATTATCGCGGCGATTAGACTCGTCAAACCACGTCCTTTTCCATAACTATCATAATTAGACAACAACAGAACAATCACAACACGTTGTCTTAGGATACATTAATTTGTAACTTTAATTTCTTTGGACAGCGGAAATGTTATTTTCTTTGGATTATTTAATTATTTTGTTCGTGTTAAGATTTGCGTTGCATTGTATATCCTGCTGAGTGAGGAATAGATTCATTTTTTATTTTATATTATGGATGTGATGACTAATGCATGACCGGGGCAGTGAGCTCCGGTCAGCCGTGATATCATCGATGCATGGTGTTCATTCGCACCTTATAGACGATCACACGCACTGTTCCATTATTCCACATGTCCGCCCTATGGCCACCATTTGCTGCTTCATTTCACCGTTTCTAATTTACGTACAGTTTGTCAGTGTCAGTTGTTTCTTTTTAAGAGATTTTTCAGTGGCGATTCTTAGGCTCTGACCATGGTGCTCAGAGTCAAATTCTCTTCCGATGAATGTCTGGGTTTGTAACGGATATTTGCTATCTTCTTATTATTATTAACCAAAGCCGGGAAACCGGATATTTCAAAAAAAAAAAAAAATCTCTTCAAGATAATACTAGGATAAAGCAATGCAAAAACTTTTGTCATCCTTTTTAAAAAAACTTTCTAGAATCCAAACATCAGATCATTATATTGCAGCATCATTGATTTATTGCCTTTTAGTATTACCCCTTTTTTGCCTCTAGCTTTGGGGAGATGCAATTACAATTACACATCTCTAGCTTTTGTGAGCTTACCATTAGCTCATTGTAATATATACTCCCTCCGTTACAAAATACTTGCAATTCTAAGACAGTGTCGCGGGTTTAGTATTTCAAAATTGATTAATTATAAATAAAAAACTATCAATATTTATGCTATCAAATAAATCTCATTAGATTCATTACGAAATGTAGTTTTTTAATAAATTAATTTGAAGTCATAAATATAAATAGTATTTGGTAGAAATTTTGGTCAAACATAGGCCTTTTTTGGTGGCGCGGAACCCATAGTTGCAAGTATTGTGGAACGGAGGGAGTATTTTCATGTGATGTGGCGTGTGGCACTGTGCGTGGCAGCATGTGGGTTTGGCTTGGTATGGCAGGGGAGAAGGCGACAAGTGGCATGCACGGCAGATCCATCTATCAGTGGTGAGTAAAGCAAGGAAAAGCAAGCATCAACCGATCGATGGATGCACGAGGAGGAACACAAAGAAATGCACCCTACTGTACGTCGTCTACTAGGGAAAGATTCCTGGCCGGGCATCAACTAACGTGACAGCAACATAAACTTAATTGCCCCATGCATTTTAGCAAATAATCACATGCTTAAGGCGAAAGCAACAACAATTGGATCTGCCGACGATCTAGCTAGAAATTAAGCAAATAAACTTAATTCTTGAGCTGGACATGCCCAGAATCACAAATCACATCCTCGAGGTCTTGCGAGTCTGCATCATAGCATAGCATCCTCGTACTCGTTTTGAGCCATACACCAGCCAGTAAGATAAAAAATGAGGTTTAGTGAGAGAGAAAAAGGCTTAATTTCACCGTAGCAATAACAGTGCAATGAGCTACTAGAAAACAGCAAAAGTCAGTGTTATCAGCCAGCCGGGCCACAGTAACCCCCAGTAGCCAAAGGAAAATAGAGAAATTAATTTGGAGTGATGTGTGAGAGGCAGCACTCACTAATCACTGGAGTACGACTGAGAAGTGAGAAGAGAAGGATCGGAGGGGCATCAGGAGAGCATATGCTGCTACCGGAGATGGAGTGGCTCAGTTGTACTCTGTATGGTAGCTGCTTTTGACGTGGACGTGCCAAGAATGCAGAGACTCTGCAACGGCCGGTGGAGCATGTGGCATGTAGGGGGAATATATTGGAGATAATTGGTATTGGTGGGAAAAGTATATTTCTTTATATTTTAGAAAATCGAATAAATTTAAGTTAAACTTATAACAAGTGTATACTAACATTTTTATATAATAAATCTATTTGGAATATAAGCGTTGACATTATTTATATTTTTATGTGCTTAGCTAAACTTTTCAAAAAACGTTAACTTCATTAATTGAAAATTATAATTGCACCCATTTTGGGATACAGAGGGGAGTACTGATATGGTGTTTGGTTTGAGCAATTACTCTATCTTAAACACGGTAGGGTGGTGCATCATCATGATATCAGTCTGACTCCATTTCTAATATTAATACTACCACCTCCATCCTAAATTATAAGACTTTTCGGCTTTTCTAGATACATTTTTTTTTTATTTTGTATCTACACATAGTGTATAACTAGATGCATAGTAAAAGGAAATGCATCTAAAAAAGGTAGAAGTCTTATAATTTGGAATGAAGGAATACTTATTAACTTGTGGAAAATGACGGGTGTGATGCATGATCTATTTCATTGCACGAAGCAAAACAACAAAAGTGAGAAGTGAGTAGATGATGGACTAACTCATTTCTTAAACTAAACACTCTATAATTAAGTATATACTCTCTCTCTCTCTCTCCTCCCCCTTTGCAAAGCTTGCATGCAAGCCTTCCTCAAAAAAAAAAAAAAAAAAAAAAAAAAGCCTGAACCAATACAAAAGGTTGCTGCTAAAATTGGTAATGGACCTTTTTCCAGTGGGATGGACACTGTGTGTACATTATTTCCTATATAAGTATTTCGAGAACAGAGAAGACACCAGATCGAATAGAGAGGGGAAAGACGAGTGCACAGCACAAATGCTACACCCTACGCTATCTTTGCCAGCTACACTGACCCAGCACAGCAGGTAGCTAGCTCAAGCATACGGTAGGTGTTGAGATGGAATTGGGAGACGCATGGAGTACGTACGTACTCCACTCCTAGTAGTGAGTGACAGTATATTGTGCAAGCAATGACGAGACAGGTGATAGCGTTAGCATATAGCATATGATAGCATAGCATTATTGAGGCGATGGATGGATGGGGGAGAGAGCTTCGTTCTCTCAAGGAAAGAAGGAAAGATAGAAAGATTCTCCATTGCCGGTTGCCGCAAGCTTATCTCTGTCTGATATCAGCCAAAAGCTAGGGAGGCTGGGGCTAATACTCGTAGATATCATCCGTCCCGTCATGAGCAACAAGGAATGGAATTTGTTCGGTCAGTCAGCACAAGGCCGACGGCATCCAAAAGGGGCGGCCATGGGCAGCTCGTTAAGCACCGCCATTCACTTGCTCCATCCCGGTCAAACACATACCTAAACGTATGGTATATTATATACAGTATATACTATATATTATATATAATGCACATTTTTTTCAAACACCATCATGATTCATCATAAGATTGAAAGTTCAATTTGGATGCTTACTTTTTTTGAAGAGATTTGGATGCTCACTTAATGACAAGATTACTACTTCACTGATACAGTCCGGTACTACCTCTGTTTCTGTTTCTATTTCACAAAGAATGACTCTGAGATTAGATTGAGTCGATTTTATTGAATTTAACTAAATATATTTATTTCTTTCAAAAAACTAAATACATTTATAAAACTTCTTTGAATATATGTAGCTTCTTTGAGAAAGAGGATTGTATACGCAATAATTTTGTAAAAAAAAAACTGCCAGGAATACGCAATAATTTTGGAATTGCCTTTTCTGCCTCAGAAAAAAAAACTTGGCATTCCCTTTTGAGCTGGAGCAGACGGCGGGTTTCCTTCCTCGGCTTGACTGACGGGCACCGGCACGGCCACCAAACACGTCCAAAAGCGGCGGGTCCCACGGGCGCGCGCACCACGGACGGTGGGCGGCGAACCGCTGCCGCCGCCCGGCACACGCGCACATGCCCCTGATGCCCCGTCCCGTGACACGGACACGCGGGCCCCGCGCAACAGTATCGGCCTGGGGCCGCGTGGCTGTGGGACCCAGGCGACACGACGTCCCTGCCTTTCCCCGTTCTGTCACGGGTCTGGTCTGTCCTTTTCCATACCCCTAAACGATGGGCGGTAAAAACATTTATTTTTTTTTTAAAAAAAAAAAGCATTCGACGAGCTCATATGGTAGCGGACCATTAATTTAGATCGATTTGAGGTGAAATCGCGGGCGTTGAGGCTGTTACAAAACGAAAATCTCGAAATGAGCTTGGAACTTTATTTCTATTTATTATATTATCTAAAGAAGAAGGACAGAAAGAAAACGCAAGGAAATGGAAAGAAAGTCAAATGGCCAGCAAAGCAGAGAGGAAGAGAGCAACAAAAGAAGGCAACGTCTTTTCTCCGCGGCGCGCGGGCGGGGGCAGGTGGCTCCAGCGATTTGCCGCGGCCGGACGTGGGCGTGTGCGGGCGTGAGCGTGGCGGCCGCGGCGCCACCCCACCACGTCCCTTCCCTCCCACAGCCGCCGCTTTATTATAACGGAACCCCGCCTGCGCTCGCCTCGCCTCTTCTCGCGTGCTCACTCGGTTTTCCCCCCTGCCGCCCCGCGCACACCACCAAACCAACCAACACCGTCCACCAAACGCCGCCCGCCGCCCCCATCCCTGTCCCCGTCCCGGCTCCGCGCGCGCCCGCCGCATCCGTCCGTCTTCCTCGTCTCCCCGCTCCGCTGCCGCAGGTGAGCTACGCCCTCCTCCTCCTCCTCCCTCGCCTCCTTCCTGAGTTCCTGTGCTGTTTGGTTAGGCGGCGCCTCCTCTCTTTGTCGCCGCTGGATTCGGTGCTGAATCCATGGAGGGAAGCGCTTCGGCTCTCGGGGATGGCCGCGGCTGCTATTTGTGCTTGGTTGTATGCGTTGAAACTCTGTCCGTGTCTTCCGGCGACGGAGGAAACGTGGGACGGACCTTCTCCATTCCTTCTCCTGTTCTTATTTCGTTTCCCGGTTTAGCTCTAGGCAGAGAAGAAGAAGAGATCTATAGTCTGCACCTCCCGCCGTTCCGTTGGGTGCTCAGCTTCGGCACAGGTGCTGCTGGCTCCGACCGGATCTCTACCCACCGCCCTCCCTTCCGTGTAAACGACGGAGAGAGGATTTGTCTTCGTCTCCCTCATGACTCACTCTACGGCGTCCCTTGCCTTGGCTGTTGCTTCCAATGCGCTCCACGAGACCACCCTCTCTCCCGATTACTGCTTCGGTTTCAACATAGAGTAGAGTTCCACTTCAAATAGCTCTCTCCTTTATTTTTCCTTCTATTCTTATTGTCAACTTGTTCTTACCTCCCCCAATTAGTTTGTCTTCAAATTTTACCTGCGCTGGCTGGAATTATTCCTTCTCCATTGGAAACAAGACACTTGGAGGAGAAAATAAAAAGGAATATTTATTTCAGCTCAAGTGAAAAGATTGGTGCCGTCCTTGGACTAGCTGTTCTTGTCGGATAAAAGTGTCTGCCCATTACTCGTAGTACTATATACTCCGTATACTACTACACTGATGAAATTTCCTGCAAAGTGCAAACGACAGACAGACGGACGGTGAAAGTGGCTGTGCAATAGAAGAAGAAAAAAGAGAGGGGAAACATCTGCGCGCTGCAACTTGTGTAGTGCGATCTGCACACCACCCGCTACGTGCAATAGACTGTGCTAGTTGTCGATCTACTACTTGTGATGCCATGATGCATCATCTGCAGTTCTGCACTGTTGTTGTTTCGCGTGGTCATAGTTGCCATCATCTTTTACCCAACATTTTCCCCTAGTGGTCACCTTTTTTCTCCTACTCACATCATATGAGCAGTTTGTGTAGTACGTATGTACAAGAATTCAGAGCTATGGTTAAATAACTGTCGACTCGTACTACTTTGTGCTATCAAACCACACAAGGCATGTGGGATTTTCTTCAGTGGGCTGTGTTGAACCTCTTGCCTAATCCCACTGTGGAACCCTCCTATTTCTCTCTAAAGAACTGTGGATTTGCACTCTGTCCACACACTATGATGTGCTATTTTTCAAAAGTTGGTTTCACATCAGATTCTACCCTCTACCTGGCCTTTTTCTAATCTACTATTGCTTTTGTTAATCTGCAGGTCTATTGGCCCTTCCAGAAACTGAAGCTCAGCTCAAAACCTCACCATTCTCCTCTCATTCTTGAAAGTGGCGAGAAATGGATCGTGATGATGTGGCTGGCTTTGTTAGTGGAGGTTGCAAACATTCCTGCTGAGACTTCTAACCCAGTACAGTAGATGACAGTAGAGTTTTGATTTCCGGCAGTCAGGCAGCGGGTTCTTTTCTTTTCATCTTTGGTTATGTTTCTTGATTGGAATGGACAGGGCCTCCCTAAACCTTGGATCTGGTGGTAACATTAACTCCTTGAACGATCCTTGTCACTGGAGCACAGTTCAGCAAGCAGTTGAATACAAAGGTACTGCCATTGGCACACTAGTGTATTCCAACTTCTCTAGAGACAATCTGAGAGCACTGAAAAGGAAGTGGGTTGATATGGCTGGAGTGGAAGGTCCTGAAAACCCACTGCTCACCCTTGGTCTGGGCCGTTCACCAAGTTCCTCTGAAAATAGCAAGGTTAGCTCCCCCACGGCTTGCATGATGTCTCCAGCTTCGGTGAAAGAGACTGATGAGGAGTCATCAATGGATCTTGGTCTCAACTTTGATCTTTGTCTTGGTCATGATACTGCACATCATCACAAGAAGCCATGTGCTAAGCATGTGCCATCAGCAGGTGCTCCGAAATTGGATCTTCAGTTGAGTTTGTCTACTTGTATGCCTGAATCAGCTTTGACCAATGCAAGTACTGCATCAATAAATGTTAATGATTGCTTAGAGACTGTGGCGCCTGATTTGGTGACAGATGCTATTGGGGAAAAACTAGAACCCTCATCTAGTTGGGTTTTCAGGCACTATATTGCTTCATCATCATATTTTGGTGAAGCAACGTACAACTTTTCATTGCCAAAGATCCCTGAAAAAGTTGATGATGCTGTGCCTTCTCCAGATGTCTCATCAGCCATTACAGTGAGTGCGAAAAGCCAAGCTGCCTGTTCTTCTGGGGCAACTAACTCCCAAAAACGGAGCATCAACACTAAATGCTGTCAGTTTCCAGGATGTGAGAAAAGGAGCAAGGGGAGCCTCTGGTTATTGTATTGCCCATGGAGGTGGTCGGCGATGCCAGAAACCTGGTTGCCAGAAGGGAGCTGAGGGAAGGACCATCTACTGCAAAGCACATGGTGGCGGTAGGCGATGCCAGTATCTTGGCTGTACGAAGAGTGCTGAAGGCCGCACTGACCACTGCATAGCCCATGGTGGTGGTCGCCGTTGTAGTGAGGAAGGCTGTTCACGTGCGGCGCGTGGAAAGTCTGGCTTGTGCATCAAGCATGGAGGCGGCAAGAGGTGCCAGAGGGAGAACTGCAAAGAGAAGTGCGGAAGGATACACTGGCCTCTGCATCTCTCATGGCGGTGGAAAGGCGCTGTCAGTTTCAGACTGTACAAAGGGTGCCCAAGGAAGCACAAAATTCTGCAAGGCACACGGTGGAGGAAGCGCTGCACGTTCCCGGCTGTACCAAAGGAGCTGAAGGCAGCACTTCTCTCTGCAAAGGGGGCACGGTGGAGGCAAGCGCTGCGCCTACCAGGGCGGCGGTGTGTGCCCAAAAGAGCGTCCATGGTGGGGACGCAGTACTGTGTTGCTCACGGTGGTGGGAAGAGGTGCTTAGTCTCAGGCTGTACCAAGAGTGCCAGAGGGAGGACAGAGTACTGTGTCCGCCACGGCGGTGGCAAGAGGTGCAAGTTTGAGGGCTGTGCCAAGAGCGCAGGGGGAGCACCGATTTCTGCAAGGCCACGGTGGAGGCAAACGCTGTTCATGGGGCCAGGGCGGCTCAAGCTTTGGGGTCGGTGGTCCACCGTGTGACAAGTTTGCCCGTAGCAAGATTGGTCTTTGTGCAGGTCACAGCGCTTTGGTTGAGGATCGCTGCGTCCATGGTGGTGGCTCGTTGGGTCCTGTGATCAGACAGTTGACAGCTGATTGCAAGCCTGATGAGAGGCAGGGGGCGCTGCAACGATGGGCGTGCTGATATGGAAGAGAACGGAGAAGACGAAGCTTTCCTGGGATGGAGCGGCGGCGATGATTCTGTGGAGGCGCAGCCCAGCGCAACCCGTTCCCAGAGGGCAGGGTCCATGGCAGTGGGCTGCTAGCTCTACTGTCGGGGAAGAGCCCATGTTAGCGCCGCCAGCTGCTCTGACAATGGCGCCTCGACTTCGTCTGCCATGCGCACCTGGATGTGATGTGTGAAGGGAGGCAATTTTCGTGGAGGGTATTTTGGTCGGTTTCCTGGGTTGGAGGTGTGAGTAGTGTCGTTTGTGTCTCGGGGATCGCCAAAACTGTCGCTGCCGCAATGCTTTGGATCCCGCATAAACAGCAGCTATCCCATGTAGCAGAAATAAGAGGGGTGGCCAGGTCATAGTGTGAAGTGAGTCCAGTTATTGTTGTAATTACTAATTAGAGTCGCTGTGGTGTCTCCGTGTAGCGTGGCGTCCACATTCTGTATTGCTCATGGTTGACTGCTCTATTAGCAGACAGAAATCTCAAGTTTGTTTGGTCGTTCCATCCTTGTGACAGTTGGGTGTGGTACTAGTAAACATGGCGAATTTGGGTCTTTCAAGTGAGAAGCAGGATGGGGAGGGGCCATTTAACCCTGTTTTGTATGTATAGTTTTGTGGTCTGGGTGGGATTCATGTGGCTTCTGCTGGTACGGTTGGATGTTGTTGCGAAGAAGCTTGAGTAACTTGTGTGTCATCAGCTGATTGCAAGAAACTGTAAAGCCATGAATGAAGAATCTATTTGTGGTAAAGTCATGGGTTTCCATTCCGTTGTTTGACAGTAGTTTGGGTGTTTGTGTTGATTGCAAGCTGTAGGGGAGGAAGCAGCAGCGACTGAGCACACTGCACACACTTCTGTCCGGTCAGCGATTCTAGCCCCATGCCATGCCATATGCAGTACGAAATCGGGCAGCGATCCTTGTCCCAGCCAGTCGAAATCTTCGTTGCAAGGATCTGGCGCCGCGCTGGGCTGTCGAATTGACAGACACGGGTGGCGGTCACGGGGATCTGGCGCCGCGCTGGGCTGTCGGCGTCGGATTGCCTTGAGAGGAGGAAGCCAAGCACGAGCACGACTTTGTTTGACTATTGCGATTTGTTTGACATGGCTCAGGCTCTCGAGACGACGGGTGGAGTTGGAGAAGGCCAGCCAATCGGTTCCTGTCGGAGTCCGATGCCATCAGACGACGCCGCGCCGGTCGCCGACGGGCCGTCGTCTGGTCTCGCCGAGGTCGGTCCATCGGCATCCATGAAATGAGAGGTGGACAGACAGGACTTGGCCCTTGTTTAGATTGCTTAAAATTTCTAACCTTTTCTACGTTTTTTTCCATCACATCACATTAAATACACCAAAAAGACGTATGTTTGGGTATAAAATGTAAATAAAAAAAATAACTAATTCACAGTTTAGATGTACATTCGAGGCGATTCTTTTTTTGAGCCTAGTTACTCTATGGTGGGATAATATTTACCACTAACAAGCTAAAAGCGTCTTTACGATTAATACGACGTGACATGGGGTTAGAAATTTTAGCCATCTAAACAAGGCCTTGATGTGGACTCGCCAATCCCTGACAAGCGTTGGAGTTGTCAGTTGGTTGACCTTGATTTGGCATGGCCCACCATGCGGCAAATGGTTGAGCTTGATAGGGTGAGATGACAGGCAGACAGATCGTTGTGAGGTGAAGTTTCGTGCTCCTACAGTCCTAGGCCTCGTTTAGTTCGTTGAAAAATTTACAAAAAAATTTCTTTGGAACTCGCGTAGTATCTTTGTAGCATGTTTTAGTTTGTTTGTGATAAATATTATCCTACCATGGTGTAACTAGGCTCGAAAAGAATCGTCTCACAATGTACATCTAAACTGTGTAATTAGTTACTTTTTTTACCTACATTTCATACTCCAAACATATGTCTTCGCCAGATTTATTTGATGTGATGTGATGGAGAGGGGAAAAATGTTAGAAACTTTAGCCAACTAAACGTGGCCCTGCTACTACAAGTGTCCAGTCCCGGGCGGTGCACGGTGAAGTGAGAGTCGTCATCGCCACCTCACGAGATGGGATGGATCCATGGACACGACAGGAGGGAGCTCAAAAGTGATTATCCGCTTATGTGAGCAAGGCCAGGAGATCATTGATCACATCCTGTCCAGTGCCCTTTCACCAAGGAAATTTGGTTCTACATTCTTTTCGGCGTTCGCAAGCGGTGCCCACCACCTACAGCTTCTTTGATTCGTTGGTGGAAACGGCTACGCAGCTTGTTCACCGGCGACAAGCGTGCAGGGGCTTGACTCGCTTTTGCGCTAGTATCTTGGGAAGTCCGGAAACGCAATGCAAGGTGCCAGGAGTCCTCCACCCCGACGAGCGACCTCATGCGAGATCATCCCGGCGAAGCCGACCCAAATTTGGATTGAAATTTTGGGCGAAAAGGACTTGGCGTTAGCTCAGCCTTGAATTTTTGATTTCTTTCTCCCGATGTTGTCATTTTTTAATATGTAGTCCTACAAAGTGTGTTCACCGGTCACCGGCATTCTTGTACATATACTCTATTTCTTCTTAATGCAAAGATATGCACTCTCGTGCGTAAAAAAAAAAAAGTGATTATCCGCCCGAAAGGGCTGGTTTACGGTGAGTTTCGGTGTGTGAGTGCGGTGTCTCGGATGGACACGGGACAAGAAGGTTCAGAGAGAGCCGCGGTGGGTAGCGTCCCCTTTGGGGCCCTACCATTGGACTACAAGCCAATTCGCACCATAACAGTGCGTAAAAAAATGCATTGGTATCTCAGGTAACAAATTTTAGTACCATAAACAATAATTTAGGAAGTTTCCAAAAACCCTGATTTTTTACTTATTAGGTTTCTCTCTATAATTATATATTTGTCCAATATTTACCTGTTACCACTAGGCTACCCGTCTTTAATAGCACGGCAGCCAATGACGCGAAATAGAATAATGATTTATCTCTTACTACGCATAATAATACCCATGGTCTTCTTTTATTAACAACAATTTAAATTAATGGATGTATGAAAGGTGGTGTCCCCTGTGTAGGATTTTGTGAGGCCTTAAATTTTGTTTGGGGACGTAAGCCAAGCTCTAATATCATAATTAAATATATTGGAGTAATCATTTATTAGATTTTGTAGGAAAGGTTTGCCAACTTAATTTTCACTTAAAAGATGCACAGAGCTTTCCTCTGTATCTAGAAAACCTAATGTTTCCTCTTTAGATTTTGGATATACATTTCGATATTATTTCTGTTTATTATATGATATTGCACTATCATTCCCGTCTTAATTAGTAAGGGAATTCAATTCCTTCCCTACATCTGCCCTACCTTCCTGGTGATTTCCTTTACGTTCGTAGTTCTTGTCTTCCTTTACGTTCGTAGTTCTTGTCTTCCTGGTCTGCTTTTCGATGACTGACTCTTGGTTGCAGGGACAGGGAGAAGACCTACTATCTAGTTAACTTCTTTCTATTTTTTGGAACAAACACCATCATCCGTTGGATCTCACAACCAAAGGCTACGATTCAAAGTTTGTCACACAGGTCTTACGGGGTGAGACCCCCAAGCCCACGCCGCCGGACCCCGCGCCCACGCTGCGGCCATGGTTGAATCCATGGAAAGATTGACGGAAATCACGGGAGGAAAAAAAATTAAACAAAAAACGCGAGGCGATCAGCTGGACCGTCCTGGTGCTCGCACCCTTTTCCGGGATTTTTCCGGGATTTTCGGCGTTATGCATTAAGTGGTAGCGGCGTTCCGTCGACGACGGCGCCCAATGGTGACCGAGAATCTCGGATCTGCGGGGTGCTTTCGGTCTTCGGAGGTGCTCATAGGGAGTGCGGTTTGCGTATGTGTGTTCATAGGGGTGAGTGTGCGTGCGTGTTGTGAGTGTCTGCGTTGTCTTGTGTCAAAAAAAAAAAAAAAAAAAAAAAAAAAAAAGAAGGTTCAGAGAGACAGCTGCCAAGAGCCTTGACCCGAGACACGCGTATGCACAACTGGCCCCATTAACAACTCACGTGCATGCACCCTCTTGTGGGCATTTTAAGCTTGTGCATTCACCATTTCGACCATGAAACGTGCACACACTGTATGTATTTGTGGGCTTAATTAGCAATACACTAATTATTTATTATATAGTTTACCGTTGGCATGATGTTCATGGCAAGCCACCCGCATGATGTTCATGGCAAGCCACCCAAGAGAGAGAATATTTGGACGAGGCATGTTTTAGTCATTTACTTGAGCCCACTTCTTGATCTCATTCATATTTTGTACTCATTGACCATTAAGCAACTCATAATCCCATTTTTGCCCAAATATTTATATATCCCATATTTCATAGTCACCATGTTTTTGTCGAAATTATTTTTATAGACTCCATTCGATATTCATGCTAAACAGGCCATGTAATATTACAACTTGCCAAAATCTTGTCTTACACTAGGACATTTGCAATCACTTGGACTTGATTTCCTGAGAACATCAGTGTGATTGTTGGAGTATGCCTCAAGGGAATGCGTCCATCTGTCCACAGGTTTTATGTTTAGGGCAAGGAAGTCAATGGTGTTGGGTTCAACTCTAGCTTTGTTGTGCACCAGGTTTGTTTGAAGCGTTGTTATATGCTTATCAATGTTTCAGTTTTTTATTTCTCTTTGCTTAATTTCATTGAAAACATATTTCAGATGCATTTGGTGACGGATGTAATTTGTGCTTTTACTAATGCTGTTTCATTTGTGTAGCATGTTGTTGGAAGGGCAACTGATGTTGCTTTAGCATGGTCAGTTGCACTTGGTGTGTCATTATGCTCTGTCGTCATTAACGGCCTGCTACAGTTTCCTGTGTGAAACTACTCCCTCCGTCACCGAGAATAGAAGGCGTTCTAGCGTTTTGAAATTTGTATCGAAAGGAAGGCGTTTTAGCTTCGACATCCTACTGGCCAGACTACGTTTTAGCTTCTCGCGATCCTATAGCACCCTGTCATGTTTACGCCCCAATCGCCCACTATGAATAAAAAGCGAAAAGAAAGAGACGATGTGTGAGGAGGTGTGAGGAGAGGCTCCCAGCGGGTGCTACTTCCAACATGCATGATGCCGCTGCAAGCTTCGGATGCAAGATTCCTCTAGGGGTTGCGGCGTCATTTCCCTTGCTCCTTAAGTAGCGGTGACAACTTCTAAAACGCGTCAACTAAAGGCGAGACGGAGGGAGTACTCCTCACTCTCAACTGCTACCTGACCTGACCTGAGGCAGTCCAGCTAGCTTCTTGGGGTGCCATCCCTAACTTGACCTGACGTGACCTGACCTGACCTGAGGCTGCCTAGGTGCGAGAAGTCGGTCCAGCGACATCCATGACACGAGAGGTGGACAGACAATTGGATTTTACGTGGACTCGCCACGCGACAAGCGTTGTTGATTTTAGAGTTGTCAGTTGGTTGAGCTTGATTTGCCCGTTGCCATGGCCCATGCAACAATTTTTTTCGTGATAACACCATGGCGTATTTTTTATTAAGCAGAAAAGAGTTTTGAGACAACAAGAGGGGGATAACGGTAGTCGAACGATTACCGAACACCCAACCCTCGGATTGGCACGAAAGATTACATCGTAAAAGATTTTAGCGACAATATAGAAACCAAAGCAGAACTAATCAAGCATGTAACAAAAGCAGCGACGACACCTGCCTGAAGCCCGCGGCGCACCAGTCCTCAGTCTCCTCCTGGATCTGTAGAGAAAGCTGTAGAGGTGTCTTCGACTGAGCGTTGAAAGTTCTAGCCCATGCAACAAATGGAACGGGGGAGAGGAACACGCGTGCGTGCAGTCGTGCACGGTGGAGTGAGGGTCATCGTCGCCACCTCACGGGATGGGATGGATGCACGGATAGAACAGAGATAGAGAGAGTGAGAAACCTTACCTGCCAAAAGGGGTGGTTTACGATTCAAAAGTTGCATCAATGTGCAGTCTACTGGTGTGTGAGTGCAGTCTACAAGAAGGTTGAGAGAGGCAGCTGCCAAGAGCCTTGACCCGAGACCGGACCGGCGGCGTCCGGCCACCGTCTGCAACTGGTTGCGGATGGGGACAGTGCGTGGCGTCCATCTCCGTCAACGCCCGGAAACCGCGACGCAACTGCCTCCTTCGTTATCACCTCCAGCTCTGGCACGGTCACCGCGTCCGTGGACCATTCGCCCGCCGACCCGTGCGTACGTCTCCACGCGCAAACCAAAGCCATCAGCAATAGCAATAGCAATGCTTCTTCCTCCCCAATCCACCTCTTCCCACTCTCTCCCCCGCAGCTCATCCTGATCGACCACACACTCCCTTCCCTCGCGCCGCGCCATGGGCGGCCGCGCCTCGCGCCACCGCGCGCAGCAGCCGCACGACAACCAGTCCTCCCTCCGCCGTCCAAGCACCACAACCCCAACAAGCCCAAACACCACCAGCACCAGCACCAGCAGCAGCAGCCCCTACCTCCACGAACTCCTCCTCCTCCACCACCTCACCACGCTCCTCCCCCGGCCCCAACACCCGCCTCCACCACCGCCACCACCACACCAGGCGCGACGCCGACCAACATCGGGCGCGTCCTAGGCCGGCCGATGGAGGACGTGCGCGCGTCCCTACACGTTCGGCCGCGAGCTCGGCCGCGGCCAGTTTGGCGTCACCTACCTCGCCACGCACAAGCCGACGGGGCGTCGGTACGCGTGCAAGTCCATCGCGGCGCGGAAGCTGGCGCACCGTGACGACGTGGAGGACGTGCGGCGTGAGGTGCAGATCATGCACCACCTCACGGGCCATCGCAGCATCGTCGAGCTCCGGGGCGCCTACGAGGACCGCCACTCGGTGAACCTCGTCATGGAGCTCTGTGAGGGTGGGGAGCTCTTCGACCGCATCATCGCCCGTGGCCACTACTCGGAGCGCGCTGCGGCGGCCTTGTGTAGGGAGATTGTGTCTGTTGTTCATAGCTGCCATTCTATGGGGGTCATGCATCGGGACCTCAAGCCGGAGAACTTCCTCTTCCTTAATAAGAGGGAGGACTCGCCGCTTAAGGCCACCGATTTTGGCCTCTCCGTCTTCTTCAAGCCAGGTTAGCTGCCCCCTTTGCTCTTCGATTTCAATCCTCTTCCTCACTGGAGTATGTATGCATCATTCTACTTCGATTTGATTATGATTCTGCTGCGATTCGATTCCATGTATATAGATAGATGCTCATCCTCATCCTCATTCTCATCCTCATGTGGGAATTCAGAGGAATCATTCTTGTTTGATTGCCTTGTGCTTCAACTAGACTCTGAATCATTGTCTCAGCGATTCAGCTCCCACTCTGTAAGGAGCGTGTCCAACTCAACTCAACCTGAAAACGATCAATGATTGGATTTGGATTGCAAAATGCAGGCGAGAAGTTCAAGGATCTTGTCGGGAGCGCCTACTACGTCGCCCCGGAGGTGCTCAAGCGGCGATACGGAGCTGAGGCGGACATATGGAGTGCCGGAGTCATCCTCTACATCCTGCTATCCGGCGTCCCTCCTTTCTGGGCCGGTACGTTTCCATAAATCAACCAGCCAGCCACATCTTGATGCCAATGCCATTGTCCCCTTTACTAACAAGCCACGGATGCTCTGTCTTCTTCCTCCCCTGGTTTTGGTCTTGGTTTGTACCAGAGAACGAGGAAGGCATATTTGATGCTGTTTTGCGAGGTCATATTGATTTCGCATCTGAGCCCTGGCCTTCCATATCCAATAGCGCAAAAGATTTGGTCAAGAAGATGTTGCGCCAAGATCCCAAGGAGCGGCTTACTGCTGCTGAAATTTTTGAGTAAGTGTCCATTACCGCTATCGTCCCCTCCCATCCGTTGCCATTCCTGGTTCTACTGATTGGGGTGCTGCTCATCATGTGAAGTGCACTGCCGATTTATCTTCTTCTGTATAAAAGCTTTTTTATGCTCTCTTTGCAAACTGAGCCTTCATTCTTGCTCTGCTTGCATATAGTGCCTCAATCTAATACATTAAGCACACAGACCATCCATGGATTAGAGAGGATGGAGAGGCCCCAGACAAGCCACTGGACATTACAGTAATAAGCAGAATGAAGCAGTTCCGGGCGATGAACAAGCTTAAGAAGGTTGCCTTGAAGGTAAACAAATCTTTTGGATTTCAGTTCTCTTTTTCTCTCCTATTTAGCACTCTAGTCCATACATGAAACATCTTGACATCGCTTCTGTTACAATCAGGTTGTTGCAGAGAATTTGTCAGAGGAAGAGATTGTGGGCTTGAAAGAAATGTTCAAATCCCTCGACACTGATAACAGTGGGACAATAACACTGGAAGAACTGAGAGCTGGTTTACCAAAGCTCGGCACCAAAATCTCTGAATCAGAAATAAGGCAGTTGATGGAAGCGGTAAGCTTTTATCTTGTAGCCCCATAGTCTTAAATCATAATGGTTCCCCTATTCACATAAGATACGACTACCTGTTATGTGAAAATGCCAGTAGTGCACGAAAGGGTGGTAGTGGGTGTCTTCTTATTTGATATATGACTTTTGTCAGTGTCATACTGTGATGACACGGTGTGAATTTGGACCTTTCACATATCTAGTAGTCTGACAGATCCAGTGCTTTCGTTTCCAGCGCTTGTTCATTAATTGTTTTCCATTCATGAACAGGCTGATGTTGATGGAAATGGTACCATTGATTATGCTGAATTTATATCAGCAACAATGCACATGAATAGACTAGAGAAGGAGGATCACATATATAAAGCATTCGAGTATTTTGATAAGGATCATAGCGGGTAATTTCACTTCTAACTCTACTTTTTTCGTTACTAATGTACTGAGTTTGACCTTTAGAGCTAACTTTGTTGCTTGCACATTCCTGTTCAGACAAATTACGGTTGATGAGTTAGAAGAAGCTCTGAAGAAGTATGATATGGGTGATGAGGCAACAATTAAAGAAATTATTGCGAAGTAGATACAGATCATGTGAGTAATTCCAAGAAACCAGAAATAATCTAACTTGCTATTGTTTCATACTACAAAACATTATAACCGTTTTGATATTGGAGACTTTTGGCACGTTCAAGGAGATTTTGTTTTTAAAGAACAGTAGTGTTTTTAATGTAATAAAGTAAATAAATTTATCTAATAAACCAATAACAAGCTCCTTGAGTCTGAACAGTGGTTCAACTTGTTTCACTAGTAATCAACAAACCCCTGATGGAGCTAATTGTTTCATTCCTAAGAAAAGACACATGATGAGTGAACTAATTGTAGCGTTTGCTATTTAAATTTACATGAATTGCTTGGTTCAGTCACTAAGTGTTATATTTCCTTGGTTTTACTACATAGGATGGGAGAATCGACTACCAGGAGTTTGTTGCCATGATGAAGAATAATAGCACCGATATTGTTCCAAATCGGAGGCGCATGTTTTAAGGCTCTCCTACTTTAATTAAAAAAAAGGGTTTCTAAGAAATTTTCCATGGTCAGAGAGAAGAGCAACTCATACTCTGAAGTGAAACTCAGCCAGGCATCTGTGCAATGATATTCCATACTTTGACAAGTTACCAATCATGGTTGACTGCCTTTGTGTGCCCATCTACATGGATTGTAGGAGGTTCTTTCTGGCGCTTCCATGGTCTTACCATCACATCTTACGATTTTTCCATGCCCTTAATGAGGTGTGCCTTATAGTCTAATGTTTCCTGCCTCTGGATCTTTTATGTAAGAAATGGGCTTGTAAAACAGTTCCAAATTATCATATATCAGGCAAAGTAATGCGATGTGCCTTCTGATCCTCTCTCTCCTTTTCTTTTCGTTTTGGTCACTGGATCATTTATGTGAGAAACCTGGCTTTGTATGACAGTCCCTGATGACGATACTATACATGACATGATTGTACTTAGCTTGACTTTTAGTTTCCATTTCCTACAGTGCAAAGTACTGGAGTCAAAATGTATCATAAAATATTGTTTAGCTCACCTTCCACATATTTAAGACTTCTTGTGACCAAATTCGTTGCTGTAGAGTAGTTCGAAAGGCACAAACCAGAAAATAATAGCTGGTACAGGACACCAACCACTTCACATGTTCACATGAGCAGGTTTGAGCACTTTCAGATGCTTTCTCCAATTAGCACAGGAGCAAATTGTAATTGCCCACTGTCCAAAAGGCATGTACAATTGTATATATCTTGAAATGGGCAAGCATTAATCAGCCAAAAGCAACTGCTCTTCCAGAATAGAAAACTCTGAAAGGCTATTTCCAAGATGCATTTATTTCTGCTAAATGCCAAAGCTTCAGGCAGCATTACACGAGGAGGATGTTGTATGATCTTATGTGAAATCATTACATTCCGGCCATCTGCACGATGACATATTATGAAATGAAATACGACTACAGAATACTCAGAATCTAAACCACCAGCATACCCAGCACATAGCGATAGATCAGATGTACAGTAATAGGCTTCCGTTCCTGCTTGAAAAATTTACAGTGATGTCGCCCCAAGCACATGTGAGCTCATCAGCGAACTGCGATCTTTTCATCTTCGATGATTTGTGTTTGATGAAGAGAGCCGCTAGCATGCTTTTTTAGTGCCAACAGGGGCCTTTTGGATTGCACGACCTTTAGGGTTGTCGAAGGAATGGAACGTTGAAAATTCCTTTACACCAGATAGGTTCTGAAAAATAAAGGCACAGCCTATTAAGTTACAGGTGAAAAAAATATGCACAATGAGACTTTTTAAACAAAAAAAAGATACAGATTGCGTCATATTCAAGCTTACCTTAGTGCCAACCTTTTGCATAGCATCAGAACTGGTACTCCTGTTAAACTGCAGAGGTCTGCGCATAGGAGAAGCAGACCGTTCCTTACCTGAAACATGAGAGATTCATACGGAGCATTCAATCTCTGCACATAAGCTAAGCAGAAAACAACTTACAAGAAATTAAATTACAGTATGATTGATACACAGAAGGATAAATCACCTGAAACAGGTTTTGATGGTGAAGTGTCCATTAAGCTGCACAGAAACAGAGTTTAAAATCAGAAGTACATAACCCCATTGCATAAACAAACGAACAATAACAATTTTACACAAAACTGAACAGAAGCTAAAAGAAGTCTTACACAAATGTAGGTTTATGTGTGTTTGCTTTGCTGTTGTTCTCTGAAGACAGATGCCAGGAAAGGGTTTTTGCTGCACCAATGAAATAAATAAAAAACTTTTTTTTGTTTAATATGGTGCATTGCATGCCTTGAAACTTCATCATGAGCAAAAAAGAATAAGCAAGAAGGCCCACCAGAGGGATAAGGTCTAGGCTTGGATTCCTGATCAGTGTATGCTTGCGGGTGTCCATGCGCCGGAGATCTTTTTATAACCAGCTAGCTTGGCAGATAAAAATGGAGAGTCAAAATTGAGCACCCTTTCTTTTGTAATCAAACAGTATGTGAGCTCTTAGTTTTACATTCACTTACGTGGTAGGATATAGTGCTTGTGGTGTTTTATGTTTGCTGCCGCCATTTGCTGCTGCCTGAGGCCTTCTTTGTCTGTGTAGACTTGGCATGTGAAGATTTGCTACAGATTTGAAATAGATCAGTACTTGAACTGGCATGGTTTCATCACCCTGTAATGCAAGTATTGCAGATAAGTGGGGCATTACCTGGTTCAGGCGTGCGACTTTCAGTTCATAAGTTGACACCTCTGCAGCTTGCTGTTCAAAAAGATCGGTCAATTTGTAGGCAACAGTACCCAGATGATCGACCGCGTTGACGACGGCTCGTACAGCATAGTCTTTCAAGTTGTCCAGCACCCTGACATAAGTTAACAACTTCAGTTGTCATAATATGGTAAGTGAATCTGAATGTTACTACAACTGAAAATGTCCTGTGTTGAAATAAAAGTATACTGCAAGTTCAAGTTGAGTACACCATTGATTCATTTCATTAATAGAAGATATGAAAGTGCAAATGCTATATATTTCAGAAATTCATTCCCCACTGTGAAACAAGAGTGGGTCCCTGCTGCTAAAAATTCCAACAAAATTCAGTACGGAGACAGTTGTCAGGTAACTCCAAAATTCCACATGATACCAAAAAATTTATATCCTTCTCTAGCCAGTAGAGTTTGTTTTCTAGTCACATCTCCACATCAAGTCCGTTGCTCACACCTGTTGCCGTCCTTGCCTTAGTTGGCTCAGTCCTCTACACCAACCTATCATACGTAGTTAGTTGGGTAGTTGCTACCAGCACATGCTGCACCCACGCTTGGATTGAATTATTCAAGCATTAGGCGTGCTAGATACAGCATGTAAGATGCAATTGTACGAGGAGCAACCATGGCTGGTCGCTGCGGTAAGAAGTGTGGGTGTTAAAATAAATTCCTTGACCCTTGACGAAATAATGCAGGGGCAGAAACTCACATCTGCTTCTGGTCGCTGTTGAGGTAGGACTTTTTCGCAGTACTCGGAGGCGGAGTAGAGCTGCGGGCGCAGGTTCTTGAGCTCCTGCACACCATCGAGAAGCCGGATCCCCGGTGAGGCGGAGCAAAGAAGAGCTTAAGTTAACAAGGAATTTGTTCTTTTTCTTTTAGGAAAAATAAGAAAAAGGAAACATTTTTGTGCGCGCCGCGCGGGTGCGTATGTATGGATCTAGGAATGCGGGTTTCGGGGAGCACCTGCAGGGCCTTGATGAAGCTCTTGCTGCGCTCCATGGACGCCTCGTCGACGGTGGTGGGGCCGGCCCCGGCGACCCCGCTCCAGGCGCCGGCCGCCGGCAGGCAGTGCTGCGGCGGCTGCATTTTCTCCTGCTCCAGCGGCGGGCGGAGCAAAGAACGGGCACCGGCAGGGAGGCGGAGAGGGGAAGTCAAGGAAGCGCTGGCTCCACTGGCACTCGGTGGGCGGAGTGGGGTGATGCCTCGCCAACTCCCACTCGACGCAAGCTTATTCTACTGCCACTGCCACCGCCAGTCTCTCTCTCGTGTTGACTCTTGGCGTGGTGGGGCGTGCGCGTGCGCGTGTTGCCGTCGAGCGCTGGCGGTGGTCCGGTCCGCGGACGGAGGAGGAGTGGAGCGACCGCAGCGGTGGCTGGCTTTGATGGCGACGGACGCGGGGCCGCCCGCCGCCGGTCTGGTGGATTGGGCTTGGGTTTTGCTATTTGGCAGGGGAATCATTGCTCACTCATCGCGCGCTGCCTCGCTGGTGCTTTGGTTGCTTCGCTTGTCTTGGACTGCCTCCGGCTCCGGCTAGCGGGCTGACCACCGGCGCACTGAGACTGTCCCCGGACCCGGACCCGGACCCGCCGGTGATGGATCTGTGAACGCCGTTTTCATCGCAAGATTTTCATTCGCGTTTCCATTTGAGTGATTGTAAACGAAACAACTAATGTCAGATTTCTACGATTATGGACAGGCAATCGATATCAGATCTCTATGATTGTAACAACGAAATAATTAATGCCAGGATGCTAAGATTTTTAATCAAATTTGAGTAGCTATTAGGTTAACCCCACCTGAATCTATACAATCTTAGCATCCTGGCAAATTTGAGTGTTGTATAGTATATATGGTTGGAAATTGATTCACTGGAATAGCACGCCGAAGACTGAACAAAGATTATTTCTGTGGGGTCAAGTTTGGGCACAAATGATTATTATATTGCAAACATTTTATTTGTGCGGGTGGGGTCAAATTTGGTGCACAGGTAATGATATTGTAAAACGATTACTTTTTTTTTTTTTTTCTCTTTGATTTACATAGGCTAGTTTAGGGAACATACTTGTTGCAATTTGGGTGTCACTGGGATTCAAGGAGCTTATTAACTTTGGCGGGCCAAAACATGTAATTATCGATTGGTGCATTACCAAAAATTGGCGAGCTACTAATGTTTAGTCATTTTTGACCCAAAAGAATTCTAACATGCCTTCAAACTACTGTAAAACCAAAACCGTTCTCACCAAACTAAGCGCTAGATTTGCGTCGGCCGGTCCGCCGGTGCCAGTACTGGCACTACTGTGTCATATTTGCGCTGTGGCACCTGCACACCGTCGTCGTCTCTTGTCGTGAGTCCTGGACGGACGGGACGGGGACGAGCGGCTGGTGACGTTCATCAATGCTTGTCGGCTACCTTGCGATTCATGGATCCATATGCAGGAGCAATCATGCCACTCTTCATCCTCTTCCTGTCAATCAAAGTGACTGATTTCTGAATGATTTCGAGTCCGCCTTCTGTTTATCTCCTCTCCCCTCATGTGCTCTTTTCCCTCGAGTGCAGAAGGTACGCAAACAAGCAAACAAGCTGTTTTATTATGAGCTACAATACAATCGTCAAATAAATTAAATCTCTAACACGCAAAATGTCGCACAATGCTACCTTCCCAAGGCTAAATTAGACAAGAGAAGAAATGACGCATGGCGGCATGGGCCCTAGTACATTCTTCTGCACATCCACATGCATCCTCGGTAGGTCTTTAAATGCATTATTTCTAGGACCTGCCTTGAAACCCACTGCAATTGCGGGAATCTTCGGCGCCCACCACCCCTCGAAATGGGCCGGCCCGGCACTTTGGTAGCCCAATAGGTCCAGGGCGGCGACGGAGGGGCCTTGGCGGCGTCCTCTTCTTCCTCGCGGCCCCTAACCCTAACAGCGCCGGAGTCGAAGACGAAGACGGCCCCACGGCGACCGCGCCCACCACGACACCACCTCCACCCCCAAAGCAGCCTTCCACGTGGGGCTATAGAATGACCGGCGAGGGAGGTAGGTAGTCCCGGCGGTTGGCATGGTCGTCCGCGCTTAGGTCTTTGGATCGTGGTCGGGGCGGTTGGGCGGGTAGGGCGGGGGCGTCAAGCTCTGGATCTCGATGATGGCGGATGCGGCGGGTGAGCTCGGAGCGGCGGAGCATTTTCATGGCGGCGGCGGCGGCAAGAGAAGGGCGAGGGAGGGGGAAGAAGGGGGCCACCAGCGGCGAGCTAGAGCCGGAGCTCCGGCGAGCCCTCCCGCGCCGGCGGGGCCGGGACGGGGTATGGGTCGTGGAGGAGCGGCGGCGTCGCGAGGAAGAAGAACAGGTTGTCATCTTGGACCGGGGCCACCCGCCGGAGCCCAAGCGAGGGGGTGGTCGGCGCCCTTCCGCCACCTTGGTTGTCGCCACCAAGGACCCTCTGGAATTGCATGCTCTGTAGTATTTCATAAAAGCATAGTAAGCATTACTATTGTATCTTGATTTCTAGATTGTCCAATATATGGCTGCTAGACCAAAGACATGAATAGATGTATCGCAGTTAAGCTACTGTTTTTATCCAATTTCATAATTGATGGACATTGTTTGGTCTATTTGTGAGCTCGTAGGCTTATAAGCCAATAAAATTCAAAAACAACTGCGCAAATTATTTACATGGGTGAATTTCACTACTCCAATAGGGCCTAGTAGGAATGAGAAGAATTTTAGTAGGGCCTAATCTAATTGGGCTAGATTGTTACAGCTGGGCCAGTTCGTGGTGCACAAGGAAAACGGCCCAAATAACGATACAGGCAACCGGTGATCCACGTACGGGCAGGGGGCGCAGGGGCGCAGGGCTACGGCTCTGCTCTGCCTCTGGCGCGGCCGTTCAGCATCGGGGCCCACGGGGTGCACGGGGTGGGCGGCTCGCTGTCACTGACGCTGCTCATCTCCGACGCCAAGCGGCCGCTGAAGCCGTGCCTGGAGACGACGAGCTCCTTGAGGTCGGCGCTGGAGGTGCGGAGGCGCCTGAGGATGTTGCCGAACTTGGCCTTGGGCCGCCGCCGGATGGCGATGGACACGTCGTTCGGGAACAGGTCCCGGCGCACGAACGCGCGGTACACGGTGGTCGCCAGCACGCCGGCGACGGTGACGGTCGCGACCGCCGACAGCACGACGGCTAGCACCTTGCTGAGCGTGGTATTCATCTCCGACGCGTACACCGCGGTGGCGATGGCGACGCTGGTGACCGGGAACGTGTACGCCCACCACGCCAGCGAGAAGCGGACGCCCCGGAAGAAGAAGCGGGCGCGGGCCACCAGCGACGCGTAGAGGAAGAGCGAGACGTAGTAGGCGAGCCTGGCGCCGAGGCCGAAGTCGTCGCTGATCCTGGCCCACGCCACCGACGCCACGCTCGGCGTCGCCACGAAGAGGAAGAACACCGGGTGGAGGTCCCTCGGCAGCGGCACGTTGGTTGGCAGCCGCTGGTACAGCGTCACGAACAGCACCACGTAGTGCACCGTCCCGACGGAGAAGAAGAAGAGCGCCGGCTCCCGGAGTCCCATCTTGGCGCCGAGCAGCGCGCCGACGAAGTTGCCCACGACGGCGAGGTGGCTTGTCGGGCTCGCCACGCGGGAGAGCCGCCACTCGCCGCCGGACATCCACTGTCCGTACAGCTTGAGGTCCAGGAACAGGATGGGCGTCATGAGCTGGTACCACACCGTGTGGTGCACCGCCGTGACCGGCTCCGGCAGGCCCTTGACGAGGAAGAGGCAGGCGATCCACGGCGCGAAGAAGAAGTTGACGCGGATCGGGTGGTGGAACTCGCGCCGGACCGCCTCGAAGTAGAAGACGGCCTTGAGGAGGTAGATGGAGGAGACGAGCCCCATGAGCACGGCGGAGACCCACCAGAGCGCGTCGTTCACGGCGGGGCTCACGTGGAGGAACGCCGTGGACGGCTCCTTCTCCAGCGTCTTCCACAGCATGGCCTGGCTGCTGACGCCCATGCACATCCCGAACGCGTTGATCGGGAACCGCAGCAGAAACGGCCACGTCTCGTCCTCGGGGAGCACGGGCACCTCCGTCGCCCGGAGCGTCTCGAGCTCGGGCCCTTCCAGGGCCGCGAAGTACCGGTCGGCCGTGGGGACCTTGCTGCCACCGATCTCGTCGTCGGTCTCCGCCCCGGAGTCCCTGCTGGCCACGTCGTCGCCGCCGTGTGCCGGCTGCGTCGACCCCCGCGGATGCTGGACAGCTGCCGCTCCAGGCGTCCGCCTAAGGTCTTGAACTGGTCGAACCGCCGGTCCCGTTCCCCGAGCTGTCGCTGCGCGCCAGCGTGCCCTTCTGCTGTCGCGGCGGCTCCTCGCTGCTGACTGTCAGCGTCGGCTGCGGATGGGTGTTCCTGGGCTCGCCGGCGTCGGGGCGGTGCGCATCGAGCTTCGCCTCGTTTGATGGCGCCACGCTGATGGAAATGGAGTACGGCGACTCTGCCACCGGCATCAAGTGAAGGCGATCACTCTCCGGTGCTGCCATTTGTGAATGGAAGCTGGCGCTATGCACTGCTTGCCGTGAACGAAGCTAGCCTCGGATGAGAAGAACTCCTCACTCCTTGAATGGCACGACGATGCAGACAAGGTCCATGGAGAACGGAGGCCGTGACAAGGTGGATATATATATGTGTGTGGCCGTGTGGGTAGGTGATGTTTTGGTGGGGACGGCGAGCTGGTAAAGCCCGGGACGCAATACAAAAGAGTTGACAGAAGAACAAATGAGAACAAGAAGAGCACGGAGTCAAAATTGAGGGTCCATCAATGGCAGCGCAGCCATCTCAGATGAAAACAGTAACAAATAGGTGCAGTAGTTTTCGGCGACTGCGTGCACGCGGATGCCGAAACCAACTTATACGAGTAGGACAAGCTAAGTTTCTTACTAAAATCTCATCAAATTCTTGTTTCCTCCGCCGTTTTGTCTAAAAACTTTAATTTTCTCAATAATAAATACACGTGCGGAGCCAGGACGTCTGGTATTCTGAATACGGAGGGAGTAGATGGTACGGAGTATAATCTATTCTGCTCCATGAACACTGGAAATGTTGTTGTAGACTACGTAGGGCGTGCTTGGTTTCTTCCAATAGACTGGCCCGGCCTGTGGAATTTTCATCGAATCCTATTTTACTCTTATTTATTTAAATATAAACTGAGGCAACGTGGCTGTGCGATGATGGTTTGTTTATTCATATGTTGCTGTGATTTGCACTGCCACAATGGTCTTGATCAATGATGGTTTAATCCAATTAACGTTGCTTGAGAATAGGCTGCTTATTACCTCCTGGCAGGTTGGTGTATGGTTATGTTCCTAGGTCAATGTGGCATCTATCATGCTCTATTCCATCTGTTACCAAGCTATATCTGCAGCCTGCACCGATCTCAACAAATTCGTGCACGACATAGATTGAGCGGCTAAATTGGGTAGGTCAAATTTTGTGAACAACCTCCGTCTTAGGTGAAACTAACTCAAACTTCCATGCAAGCTAAAGAACAAAATTAGATGATGGCCATAAAGCGTCTTCAAGAGTCATTCGAGTAAAGTCAACGTCTATGGACGTGTTTGGTTCGTTTCATACCAAAACTTAGCCGGACCAGTGAGCCCGCTTGATGAACAAAAGTGTCTTCAAACCAAAACACCAACCAAACACACTAGTGGGCTAGCGCTAGTATAAGAAATGAACTAAACAAGCACATGTTGGCCGCCCGGAGGCAAGCTAACTCTAGTGCGGCTAAGTTTTTGCTAGCCGGGGCTGCGGGAGGCATTTCCGCCCGGCCTGGTGGTCATCGGCGGGCTCGGACGTATTTGGGGGACTGGCAGTGCGCTGCTGAAATCTTGCAGCGGGAATGGACTCCCAACCTGATGTCATCCTCACGACGAGTCCTCCGGATCGAGAGGATGGGAGGTAGGAGGGAGAGCGGAGGGGGGCGGAGGACAGACATTTGGGAGGTAAAAACAGATATGTGTGATTGTGAGAATATACGAAAGTTGGGGCAGATCAACAATAATCATTATGTCATCAAAAGCAGAGATAACACATTAACCTAATGCCACTCTATGAGAGGAACAAATCAATGACTAAGTAAATCATTGTGTCATCAAAAACAGAGATAACACAGCGTGATCATGTCACTCTATGAGAGGAACAAATCATAAACTAGGTAATAACCAAAAGACCCACAAACTCAAAACTTAAAACCCATAACATTGCAGGATTGAGGAGATGACCACATGCTGCAATTTCTTTGTTTGTGGTAATTTTAGTGTAAAAAACGTAGACACTATTTTTTATCTAAGAGCAACAATTGTGCCACTACTTCAAAACGTACCTTTGTTGTCCTCCTTCCTAACAAAATCATAACGTCACCATTTTTTTTTTTCAAGGCATAGCACATTTTGGTGGTACTCTTTGAGAATCATATCACTTATCACTAATCTATTAGTCTTGCAATGGATTGTGAATAATGGGAAGATAGACATCTTCCAACATAGAAAAAAAACTTGGTGATAAACTACCAAGCGATGGAACCAACTTGTACTTGACGAGGTAAAACTTTAAGTTACGGGAATGGAAAAGTACACATATCAAAAGAAAGCCAACACAAGAAGTGCATCGGGCTATCAACATACAACATACATTGCAAAATACAAAAAGCAGAATATCCTACTCATGGAATGAAATACTCAAGCGAAACAAGAAGAATTGACTAGCCGGTTGAACCCCAAGATAAGGTCACTAGGTACCCCATCGTTGATTTGTTTATTTGTCTCCTCAAGAATGTGTCATGACATATATTATTTGTGCTAGCAAGACCAAGAGTATAAACAAATAGTTATGGTCAAGAAATAGCAATAGCACTAAAAAAAATCAAGCGATTCACTATCTAAAATAGAACTCTATCGATTCCTAATATCATTTTGGAGATTTGGTTGATCCGAGGAGGAGGAACCCATGCAGGCTGCATATGGGTGGCCGCACAAGATGCATGTTCGGGGAACTGCTCTCTTGGTGGGAGAGTAAGGTGATGAACTTATTGTTGGCCATAGAGCAGAGGATGAGAGAGCTAAACAAGCCGCTAAGATGGCGGCCCAAAAGGATAAAGAAACTAATCTTGATGATAAGGAGGTACAAGATGAAGATTGGGTTGAGTGAGAATATAGGTGACTAAAGAATCGGTGAGAATATAGGTGGCTAAAGAATGAGTGAGAATATAGGTGACAAAAGTAGGGGACTAAATAATGAGTGAGAATGTCTCAATATAGGTGTTGTGACCTCCTCTTATATAGAGTTCAAGGCGAGGGGCTAGTGTGTAAGGTCCTAGATGGCTAGGGGGGTGAATAGCCTATAAAAATTTTCTACAAGCTCAACTAAACAAACCGATTAGTATAAAAACACGGCGTAAAAGCGGTTTTGCGCTAGCTCTATTGTCTTGCAAGCCTCTAGTGACAATTCTAAATAAATTCTATGATCTCTATGTCACACAAGAGCTATGTCACTACTCTAACTAGTGAACAATCCTTGTATGGTCCTTATGCTAGCAAGAACAACCTACACAAGCAAGTGCTAGCTCTCTACTCAAAGTAATCTAGCAAAGTAATGCACGAGTGAGAGACTTGTTATACCGACTTGTAGAGGCTATGAACCAATCACCGGGAAGAGGATGAACCAATCAACACAATGAGATGGAGAACCAATCACCAAGACAATGAACAAGTCGATTTGTTCACCCGAGTTTCGCTTGTACACCGACAACTACTCTCGGTTGTGCCGACCAACACAAGGATGGTGTTTGAGCTAGGCGGTGCCCTTGCTAGCCTCAACACACCACTCAACAAGTGTGGTACCCAAAGCACGAGCAATGTATTCCTTGCACTTTGTCTTCCCGACGAGGAGTGCGTAATCCTCTCACAAATCAACCGGAGGTGGCCAAGAAACAATCACCTCTTCTTGCCAACAACTCCACCACTTCACCAAGCCGGCTAGGAGCGGTGCCTCCAAGAGAAACGGGAAATCCACCGTCTCACAACGATCTCCAAGTGCCTCTAGATGCAAGAACTTCGATGCAATACACTTGGATCAACTCTTCTCTCAAGAATGAAGCTCAAATCAAGAGTGAGAGAGGAGGGAGGCTTGCTTGCTTGCTCAAAGGTGTTAGGAGTGATTCAAAATGACCAAGAGAGAGAGCAAGTGGCAGCCAAGGTGGTATATATAGGCCACACCACGAAATGTGGTGGAAAGGGTGGAAAACACACTTTCTGCGGCGGCCTGGCCGGGGCCTTTGACGGACTCACCCGGTGAGTCCGGTCGGTGGGTCGATCACAACCGACAAGCCAAAACCGGCGCTGGACCACGCCCTTGGGCGTCGGTCGCGCGTCCGATCGGTGCTTCGGTCGGCACGAAGCATCCGGTCACCGCGTCGATCGGCCCTCGGGAAAGCTCCCAAACATGCTCTACGCGGGCGCGGCCGGGCCCGTCCGGTCACTTCCGACCGCCTTCGGTCGGTGCGTCCGATCACGCCAGAGGCTGCGGCTTCGTCGTTTTGTCGCCCGTTCCTTTCGCCTTTGCTACAAACCCGACTTCCGTCACTTGTTTCTTGTTGCCGAAACGCCGCGAAGAACACCTCGACACCATGTGTTAGCATTTTCGAAACCATTTTCGACAAGGACGGAGTTAGCACTTTAGGTTAGAATGCATGCATATGAGACTTGAACCTAAAGGCACGTGAGGATCGATATGCACGAAAGTTTTCCCCTCTTTATAGTACGGCTTATCGATCCTATAACCACCCACACCCTCTATGGTGTCTTGGGTGTGAAATCAAAAGCCCTATGGTCATACCTTTGCCTTGGGACCTTTGATCTCGAAACTCCACCGAGTTGCATGCTTGATCAACTTTTGGATCACCTTGACCCTTCATCCATGATCACAATGCACCAACTCCGGCACGACCAATCTCCAATCTAATCAAACACTTAGCATCGAGAGATTAGTCCTTAGGTGTCACTAATTAGCCAAAACCAAACTAGAGTCTTCATAGTATCTATAAGCGTCGCTAAAAGGTCCTTATTTGGTTTTGGTAATTGACTGACAACATTAGGTGGATTAATATGTGTAATTGTGAGAATATACGGGAGATTAGTCCCAGGTGAATATGAGAAGGAACTCATTGTATATGAGACATGACATGAAGTCATGTAAGTAAGGTGATGAAGATCAAGACAAGACTTTTTTTTGATGGACCGGTTGCAAGTGTGAAGGGCGAGTTGGAGGTTTTGAAGTGATGGATGACAAGATGTTGAAGCTTGAGCAAGACTTGGCGCTAATAGACTGAAGCAGCGGTGAAAAGCAAGTGAGGTTAAGATCGATGAACATGCCACAATCACTCGCGTTGCTTCCTGCTACTTGCAAGCTAGAATAGGCGCGTGCGTTGCTACCTTCTCATTCTGTTCACTACTGCTTGCTAGATAGAAGGTAGAGCCACTCTCCCATTGGGTGGCAGAGCTACGCAAGGGCGCTGGCATGGGAGCCTTGCTCCTGACCGTTGGCGGCGGTATGGCGGCTAGGGGCCAAGCTGCAGATTAGGTCATCCTCCACTTGCCCCTCTCCCTCTTAATGGTATTCAACGAACGAAGGTTCTTTCTTTGTTGCTCTTTGAAGCAAGGGTTCATCCTTTTTCCTCTCTTTTCCCCATGATTCGAGCTATGATTTCAAAAGGCAGTGAGAGCCATATGTGGGTGTGATGGAGCTTCAAGATCCATCCCCTTCCATTTCAATTCCTCTCAAGATTAGAGCTAATTTGAAAGGGATTGAAAATCTAGTGTGCATGTTTTTTGTGATTCATTATTGGTGGCACTAGGTGGTGATTGCAATTGTGGATTTCCTATTACTCTTGGTTATTGCCATCACCTAGACGATTTGGATGTTGTGACTCAATTGAAGCACACAAGAAGATTGTGTCGCACTCCAGAGGAGGATTTGTGAGAGGTTTGTGTTCACCTCACGAGGATCATGAAGAGCAACATTATTAGAGCGTGTCATTGAGTTACCACACTTGCGAGTGGTGTCTTGGAGAGCCTGAGGGGCCAACTAGTGAGTGCACCTCCTAGTTCAAGAACCATCAAGGTGTTTGGTCGAAACATCAAGGAGTAGGGGAAAGTTGGCAAGCTTTCCGATACCTCAGTAAAAAAATCACTGTGTCAACATGGTCATTTTCTCTTCTTGGTGGTTTGCTTTCGATATACACAAGCTTTGTATTTAGATTTATATATACATTGTGCTTGTGTAGTTACTTTAGCTAAGTAAATTGAGCTCTTTGGTTTGGCTTGTGTAGCCTTGTCATTAAGCATCTAGTGAGCCTAGGGGCTTTGTGCTTTTACTTACTAAAATTGTGTACGATCTCCCCTCGCTTGCTAAAGTACTAGTGCATAAGTTTGTGTGACCTTGCAATAGAATTGTTTAGGAGCTCAAGCTAGGCTTAGGACCACTTTTCTTTGTGTAGGATCTTTTGAGAGGTGCTAATAAAGTCTTACATAGAGGAGTGAAGTCTTGGCTAAGCGAATAGTTTTAATTTCACATTATATTCGGTTAGCCGGCGCAATTAGTTTTAGAAAGGACTATTCACCCCCTTCTAGTCCTCGTCTCGACCCTTCAGTCACGCCTGAGCGGACAAATGAAATCCAATGGAACACACCAACCAAAACATCGAGAAATAATATCGTAAAGTGACCTGTGAACCTTTTGTCTCAATAGTCGTTTCCTTAACGGGGTAACATGAGTTAGTGCTAGCCACCTACTTCTACAAGCAGGTGAGATCCACTGGATGGGTTCGAATCCCATCGGCTAGATGCGTGGTCATGGAATTCAAATCTCTATGGCTGGCTCAAGGTTCCTTATCTTGTCGATTTACTAGCTTAGGAAGTGCCATAAGAACCTATCCGCAATCCAACCCTGCGGGATAACGACCAGTTCATCAACTCTTTACCGAACTCACAGGGAAGTGTACTAGCAAAGCACTTTTCACTGTTACCTTGCCTGTTGATGAACACATTCCCAGGCAAGAAAAGGTTAGAGACTTGCGAGACAAAAGACAAGAAGGCACAGGTTGTAGTGTACTCTTCCAGGATGAGTAATCCGGCTAGATGGAAGAGAGCTACTGGACGGATCTAGGATGGATCCGATCCTGCGAAAGCGAAACGACGGCCGGCTCCATGCGATATACCTGGCTTAGGCCGGGTTTGATTGGAAAAACGAAATTTTGTAACTTTGATTTCAAAAATCAAAAATAGCTCAGTCAAAAGAAAGGTTCCCCCGAGCCCCCTCCAAAGAAAAGGAGCGGAATCTCATACTAATTGAGGACGGGGACTGGCCTTTCTAGGACAAGGCCCGACCTTTCTAGAACGAGGGCTGGCTAGTGAGACGACTCGGTGAAGCAAAGCGAAACCGGTTGGGCTTATCTGGATTTCAGGACGGAAAGGGGCCACTCCTCTCCATTCCCACTTCCTTAGTTTCCCTAGCCAACCTACAATTTCTCTATCCTCAAGATCTTTTCTCTTCTGTTAGCTTACTCTGTGGGGTTGTTCGCCCCTCAACCGAGCATCGGGGCTATGGAAGTATCTCCTCTGTCTATACTTCCACTGCGGGCAAACACCTATATGTGGTGGCGCTAGCATTGAAACCTGTTTTATTCTTGTATTGTTGAATTGTTTTGGTTGGATTACGATGAGGCTTATATGCGGGGAAAGTAGCTTGTTGCGTATCTAATCCGTTGCTCATTTTGACCATACAGAGAGTTAGTTTGTAATTGTATGCGAAAAGATCCGTAAAGGCTCTTAAAAAGACTAGGAAAGGAAAGTGGTTGATTGTGTTGTACTCTGGAATCGTCTTGGGCCATATGTACGGAAATTGTTCGGGAGACATGGTCAAAGCCCGGGCACCTTTCTTTACTTCTGTTGGTCCTTCTCGAGTGTAAAATAAAACACTGAAGGTATGAAAGTATGATATGGGGACTAGTTTTGCACATTTTTTTATTGTACTGTACTAGACTGAACTTGTACACATATACAAAAGACTCACATATATACATTTTATTTGAGAAATAAACATTGAATGGAAAGCTCAGACATCTTAACTTTTAAAGCGCAAGTCAAAAAGTGATGTGTAAAAGCAATTGACTTGTAGTCCGGTGGTAGGAGGACGATCACGGTGGGGCGTTACCCATCATAGTTTAAATTCTAGTGCTCGCACCTTTTCTCAGGATGTTTCTAGGATTTACCGGTGTTATGCGTTAAGTGGTAAATGACACTCCCGTCGACAACGAGACATCAATGGTGACTTTGGAAATCTCGGATCTATGGGGTAGGGTTTGCACGTGTGTGTTTATAAGGGTGAGTGTGCATACGTGTTGTGAGCATATCTATACCTACTATTAAAGCATGAAAATTCCTGCCACTTTTTTTTCACCACCGTTTTATTTCACCTACCGCCTTATGGGCCTTAATTGGGCTTGTATTAGTCCCCTATCGTCAAGAGCTCGGAAGAACGCATAGAGGTGATATGAAATCCAGCCCTCCATGACTCAACATCCTATACACGACTCCGCACACAAATCATCTTGGGGGCAGCGGCGGGGGTGCATCGAGTCATGAGCTCGGGCTGTGACGGCGAGATGAGAGTCGTTCTAGCACTCGACACAAAACTAGAAAATTATAGATCTAAGAGCAACCGGCCTCAACGAGGCGGCGAAAAGGTGCTCGAAGGCAGCCAACACGGAGAACGGCGTCGCCCGGCGTGATCTTCCTCTCGGACGGCCGCCGTGACTACCGACGGCGGCGAAGCGTCCTGGTGCCACTCTGCTGCGCGACGACAGCGGCGCGCGTCGGTGCACACATTCGGGTTGGGTTCGGCGTCGGTGCGGTGGCCACGCACAACATCCGGAGGTCACGGGAGGCGACACCTTCTCCTTCGTCGAGAACTACGCCGCCCGTGAAGGATGCCTTGGCGCAGTGCATCGGCGGACTATGATCGGTTACTGCCTCTCGAGTTCCTGGTATATCGCAAGAGCCTGGTGCAACGTGCCTTCTTTGACTCACCTCCACGCTGCCATGACCTTTTCCCATGCTTTTCTACTCCAACTACTAAACCAAAGCTTTTCCCTCTATTTGCCATGAAGCTGCCGAATGGTTGATTACCTTAATAATTTATTTTTACGTGTTTCTCTCCTTTTTCTTCTTTTGATTGATTTATGTTTTTCTGAGACCTGAGATCCTCTTTGCAGTATGTATGTCCGGTGAACAGTTGGGCTACTTAGCAACGCCACACCCTATTTAGTTCGATCGTGATCTAATCAACACCAAGTATTAATTATCTCAAAGAACCAAGTATTAATTAAAAAATATTTAGCAAAATCCAAATAACTAATGTAACAAAAATGGGAGGAAATACAATCAGGGTCAACCTTCTATGCGCAATCTTGCCGTCGGTGCCCTTCGACTCTCCACGCGTCCCTCATCGGCTCTCTCCTCTCTCAACTGCACGACAGTTAGATGATAATCACAAAGATTATATTCACGTTATAAATTAAAGTGCTTTTAGGCATAACAGTATAGTTTTTCTCTTCCCGTTGCAACGCACGGGCTTTTTGCTAGTAATTCTAAAAAAGAAAAAAAGATGCGTAAAACCCTAGGGCAAGTGCAAAGTCAAAAGCGTTTCTTGAAAACAAGGTGCCAGTTATTTCGAGAAACCAAAAAAAAAGTTCCTTGCGTAAGGTTTGCTTACAAAACGCAAGCTTTAGAGGATACAACATACCAGCAATCCTTTAATTTTTCATTTTTGCCGTTCACTTGAAGCCTCAAAAGGAAATTTAGCCCCTTTTTAGTAGTAACTCTGAGATCCTCCAGTTCCGATTTCTGTATGCATTGTAAAGTATTTTTTTCACTGGTTCTAGCTCTTCCATGCACCGTGGCAAAGAGTTGGAGCCCTTTGGAGCTGTTGGTCTCGGATCCGGAGGAGCCGCTGCCATGCCTGGAGACAGCGAAGACGAGGCCCCTTAACGCCGTCGCCGGACGCGCGGATGTGCGCGAGGATCTTGCCGAACTTGGCCTTGGGCCGTTGCGTGACGGCGATGGACACGTCGTTGGGGAACAGGTCTTGCGCACGAACGCGCGGTACACGGTAGTCACCAGCACGCCAGCAACGGTGACGGACGCCAACCCGGACAGCCCCACGGCCATCGCCTGGGTGAGCACGTTGGTCACCGCCGACGAGTACACCGCCGTCGCGATGGCCACGCTCGTCATCGGGAACGTGTAGGCCCACCACGCCAGCGAGAACTGCACGCCCCTGAACAGGTTGATACGCACCACCTGTATACGTGCGTATATACACGGTCACTACATGTACATGCATGTATACATATATAATATATGTACGATGTACACGTACTACATACCAGTGACATGTAGAGGAATAGGGAGGTGAAGTAGAGGATCTTGGCGGCGTAGTTGAATTCGCCGCAGAGCCTTGCCCAGCCGACGGAGGCGACGCTCGGCGCGGCGATGAAGAGGAAGAAGACTGGGTGGAGCTCCTTGGGGAGCTGCGCGTTGGTGGGCAGCCTCTGGTACAGCGTCACGAATAGCACGACATAGTGCACCACCCCGACGGCGAAGAAGAAGATGGGCACCTCGCGGAGCCCCATCTTGGCGCGCCAGCAGCGCGCCGACGAAGTTGCCGACGACGGCGAGGTGGTTGCTCGGGTTGGCCACCTTGGACAGCCGGCGTTCGCCGCCGGACATCCACTGGCCGTAGACCTTGAGGTCCAGGGCGAAGATGGGCGCCATGAAGATGTACCAGACGACGTGGTTGACGTCCCTTACCGAGAGCGGCAGGCCCTTGATGAGGAAGAGGCAGGCGATCCATGGCGCGAAGAAGAAGTTGACGCGGATGGGGTGGTGGAACTCGCGCCGCACCGCCTCGAAGTAGAAGACGACCTTGAGCAGGTAGATGGAGGAGACGAGCGCCATGAGCGACGCGGACACCCACCAGAGCGCGTGGTTCACGGCGGGGCTCACGTGCAGGAACGCCGTCGACGGCTCCAACTGCAGCGTCTTCCACAGCATGGCCTGGCTGCTCACGCCCAGGCACATCCCAAACGCGTTGATCGGGAACCGCAGCAGGAACGGCCACGTCTCGTCTTCAGGCAGCGCCGACGCCTCCGTCGGTCTCAGCGTCTCGAGCTCGGCCCCCTCCAGCGCGGCGAAGTACCGGTCCGCTGTGGGCACCTCGCCGCCGCCGCCGCCGCCGCCATCGTCGTCGGTCTCTTCCTCGGAGATCATCTTGTTGGAGCTGAAGGTGGAGTCGTCGGCGGCGGGCTCGATGTCCACGGCGACACCGCGGAGGTTGGACAACTGCCGCTCCAGACGGCCCGAGAAGGTCTTGAAGTGGTCGAAGCGCCGGTCGCGGGGGCTGTCGCTGCGCGACACGGTGCGCACCCGCTGCAGCGGCGGCGGCGGCGGCTCCTCGGTCCGGATCGTGAGCGCCGGTTGCGAGTGATACCGCGCCTGGTTCAGCAGCCGTGGCGTCGCATCCGCGTGCTGGTGCCGGTGCTCGGCCGGTTCTTGCGGCGGTGGCATGCTGCGGATGGACGCGTGCGCGCCGAGGTGCAGTCCCGATGGCGACGCTGGCACGCTGAAGGCGGCGGGTAGGGGTCTCCGTCGCCGCCGTCGTCCTGGCGGCAGCCACGGGGAACCGGAAGGGCGACCACCGTCGACGAAGGTGGCCCGCCCCGGTGGCAGCGGCAGCCGGAGCGGCTCCGGTAACGGGCGCACTCTGCTGGCGCCGTCGCCCATCCCCGCCATCTGGACGCTCTCGCTGGTGGCCATGGCAGCTCTCGGTGGTGACGATCGCTGAGCTCGCGTCGCCGCCGGAGTTGTCAGTGCCACACATGACATGAAGCGGCTGCCCTTATATATAGAGCTCAGGGAAGGTCAGGCGGAGAGGAAGACGATGGGTTGGGGAGGGACTGCGTAGGCTGCGTCTGCGTGCAAGTGGAGAGTTGGAGCAGGGAGTGCGCGATCGACGCCGGCGGTCAGTGACAGTGGCGCGGACGTCGGAGCAGTCACGTAAGAGGAAAAAAAAGGCCTCGATCGAACTTTTTTGTTATTCTACAGAATCTACACGTCTGAACTCTGATGACGAACAATTTGCAACGCGCGCGATGAATAAAATCATCAGAGCCAGGTTGCAATCCTCAAAAATCCCACTTGATCGACGTACAATACGTATATGATCCACAGTGAAATTCCTTTGATATTTCACATTTCTTTCTAGCCACCTATCGTACGTGGTCCTGTGTGACTCCGGTGACGCATGGTGGGGTGACTTGTTACGACGGACCGGATGCGAATTCGACTTTTGGACCGCCGTGGATCCTGGAAGAATGTGCAGCACGCAGCAGGCCGGCCGTGATGCTCAAGCTAGCTGCCGGTCCTTCCGTTCGTTGACCTGGTGGCTCCGGCGGCCGTGGATTGCCGACGCCCACGACGACGTACGGCGAACCCGGCCGGCCCGGTCAGGTCGGTCGTATCTGGACCATGCATCGACGGCGAAGAGGTAGGTCTTGCAGGTCTTGGCACGGACTGCTCGCGTTGAAATTACCACCATATGCATCCTGTCCCATTTCTCTTTTTAGTACTCTTTTTTTTTCTTCATTCACTTGTCTATATACTAACCTCTGTCCGAAATAAAATTATCGCCTATAGTTTTCAGCTAATAAACTATCTAAAGTTAAATTAAACTTATATGTAAAAAGGGTATATCAATATTTATGACATCAAATATGTTATGAAAAATGTTCAAAAAAATAAATGTAATGATCTTATTTGGTATTATAGATATTTTGTAAACTTTATTTTTGACATTACACAGTACAACACAGGGCGCTCTACACGCACGAATCTACATTTTATATAAAGTTTTTAGAGTTAAGGGGAGTACAATCGATTGGCCACCGGACTAAGTCAAAGTTACTATTATCAACCTATTTTATTCGTTGGTTGTACTGTAATCATGTTTATGTACCTTACTTTAGTTCATAATTTTCGACAGTGATTGTACAAGTTGCATGCATGATTGATAGAGTAGCTAGAAGATTTTAGAATCGTTAGGGGCTTACATAAATGTCCCTCTTCTCACTTTTCTTTTTTATATTTGCGTCTCCCCTAACATTAGAAACTAGTATACTATATGCACATACATAGTACATAGCATGTATATGCATGTAGGCAGCAGAAGCCGTCTGTCCGTGAAAGGATTTCTATTGACGAAAGGTTGCCTGTTTCATAAAGCAACATATATATACTATGTTATAATTGCCCAAAAAAGACACTATTCATAGCACGTGCAACCATTATATTTATTTATCTATCTATGAGCAAAACTGTATTCTATACAAGGACCCTATTCATATATATAATGAATACGTTGCCTACTAGTCTAAATACTTCATATATGTATTCCTTGAATCAACGAATATATAATCCTTTTTTTTAAGGCAAAACTGTGCGGGAGGTCCCCACAACACTTCATTTTTAATATAACCAAAAAAAGAGGTGCAAGAGAGCTTACATGCAACTAAAAGTGTCTAGCCAAAAACAGAAGGTTGATTTAAGATCATCCTTAGAACAAACAAATTGCAACAAACATTGATTTTTAAAGTTTCTAAACCAAATGTCAACATGTACCGGACCATTGTTGAATACCTTGTCATTTTGTCAAAGGGGTTTCGGCGCAATGATGAAGACCATTTGTTGGGGCTCCCACCCGGGGGTTTAAATCTAGGTGCGACACTTTATCCTGGTTCTATTTCAGGATTTTCGGACGCTATCGTTAAGTGGTGGCGACGTCCCGTCGGCAGTGAGGGCGCTGTGGTGACCGTGAACTTCAAGATTTGTCGGCTCAGTTCTTTGAGGATGCTCATAAGGGTAAAGTTTTGCGCGTGCGTGGATTCATAGGGGTGAGTGTGCTTACGTGTTGAGCGTCTGTGTTGTCTTGTGTAATTTTAAAGTTTCCAAATTTCCCAAGCTCCAATAACCGCTACTTCCATGAAGATAAGAATATTTTGTTGCTGCCTTGTATGAGCCACCCTAGAGAACATGCTGTGATTATTGTTCCAACGAGTATATAATCCTTTGTTTGAGAGTATCTACCTCGTGTTTCAGTATCTGGAAGACTAATATATAAAGGCATACGTACAATAACGAAGCCTAAAAAAAATTTTAGAGGGCTAAAATAATGGAGATGCTGATTTGGAGGAAGATTTAATGGTGTTGGCTACACAACGTACAGAATCAAATCCAGCTAGCAAAGCTGTTGTGTTACTGTCATCTGCAACAGTGAAAACCAACCTTGGACAGCACCACAGTCGTCGTTGCCCTTTGCATTATTCCTTTAATTCATCGAATAGAAAATTAAGAGAAGAAAGCCTCTCTGTCGCTTTTCTCTAAAAGCCTCTCTGTCGCCATCGCTATTGACTATCCTGTCATCGACGTCAACATCGAATGCCGAGCGCGGGGTTATATTCTCCCTGTGTCGGTTACAGCGGCCTCAGGCCCAATACTCCAGCTAAGGCCCAGTAGACATAAGGCCCATAACAGAGACTAGCTAGCGGGAGATGGAATTGCATTGAACGAGCAAGCCGTGCTGCAAGAAGCAACACCGAGACCAAAGACAAGGACTAGGAGTGAGAGAGTTGCACATGCACGTGCGCTGATAAATAAAGCACTGTGTTATTTGCTCTTAGTTAAAAGAATAAGCTTGGCTAACTTTAGGGCGTCCTTAATTGGTCCAAGTCTTTTTTAAGATAAGGGAACAAAGTTCTACCCTCTACCATTCTAAATGGTACACAACTGATTAACACAATACACAAAATGCCATTAGGAAAATACAACGGCATGAGGAAAACACACCTAGTGGAAACAAAACTGAGATCAACTAAACTAGTGAGGTTGAATCCAAAAAAATAGCTCTAAATACCAATACGGTTTGTGAATTTCTAACCGAATTTTGCAACAAATTAGCATGATCAAAGTCATCCATCTTCTTCATCCTTCATTGATCAAGAGCGGGCGATCCTCTTCTTTATGTAAGGTGGACCACCGACGGATCGATGCGTTAAGCCCTAAAAATTACCTGCGGGAAGGTGTTAGTTTTAGCTTTATTGAACGCCATGTCATTCCTATTCAACCATATTGCCCAATATAATGCAAGTAGCTCTAACAAAATCTGATTAGGAGCTTTGGATCTAGTCCATGCAGCCTAACAAAAGCTCGCTTCAAGAAAAGCGACATTTGAAATACAAATGTTGAATTGATTCGACAGAATCACAAAAACAACATTTGATATCTCCTTGTTGGTTCCTCTTTGCAAGGTTATCTTTGGTAAGAGTAGCTCCCTTTTTCGATACCACGGGAAAATCTTAATTTTTAGTGGTACTTTTAGCTTCCAAAGAATACTTTTGTCGGGTTGAATTCCATGTGTAATAACGGACACTACTTGCATTGGCCAACTTATACTTGATTCCTTTCTCTCCTACACATTTATCTTTCTATCTTATGGATTTTTCTCATTTTCTCGATATATCGATGAGAAATAACCCCATATCTACTTCCGATTGTCCTCTCTTTCATCCACGTTACACTCACTTGTGAGCAGCCAACAAAATGAAAAGTACGTTGGTGGATTGAGACGATGTAGCTTTCTCACCATCTCTGCCCTTCAAATCGGATCCAAAGGCTATCTGATGGGAGAAGCAAAAGAAGTCATCGAAGGACACCCTAAGAGCATCTGCATTGTATGTTTCTATACCAATCCTATCTTTTATTGACCAGGGTCGATACATTGCGTCGTTGATTCGATAAAGAACCCATCCGATGGATAGAACCGCTCCCTCCACTGTTCTCTCTCTTGCTATTCGGCCACGCCCAAAGGATGCCGCCCTTGCTACGGTGTGCGTATAGGTCAAGATATCAAGCTCTTTGCCCGCGAGATCCTCATCGTCCCCTGTCTGTGGATTAGGTGTTAGACTACCTCGCAATGATAGGAGGGGGTGGGGGCACCAGGCACCAGGTGCCATGGCCATGTGGAGTGACGGCGGTGTGCGCAAGAGGGCGGCATGATGGAGGAACGACGGCGGCTCCATCCGTCCCAAGGCCCAAGATCCTCCTGAATCACTAGATCTGTGCGCTGACAACCACATAAGGCTAGGGATTGGCGCGTAGGCCAGTGTGGTGGAAGAGTGGCGACGGTGTGGACGAGTGACGCCGGCCACAACCTCCTCGCCCTCCTCCTTCGTCAGATCCTTGCAGTGGCAGGAAGAGTGGTGGCGGTGGGTGTCGGACATGGACGAGGCACCACAAATAGGTTGAGGGTGTTGGACAAGGTATACTATCCATATAGGTAGCGAGATTAGAGGTGATAACCGTTTGATCCTTGGTGATAAGAGAAAAGATGAGTGGTGAAGGTGAAGAAACCGCTAGCTAGTACAAGTTTGATTATCAAACGAAGGAGGTCCAGCAAACGGTTATCACCGTTTGATTATCACCTTCCTAAACGGTGTGATCAGGAGGTTGAGAAACCGCAGTATAGCTAGGTCTCGAGAGAATTGTGGTCGGGTCATCAGTGGCGCACGTTCGGGGAGCATGCAAATCTCGGTCCGTCTTCCACGGAAAAGCAAGCAACGCAAAGGAGCGTTCGTATCGCGTAGCATGCCATGACTGACTGACCACTAGTTCCATTTCTTCCATGCTGGTGCCCGGGCTGCATGTGGAGGTCTCGGTCGTGGGCGGTCGCCGTCTATTTGTTTTTATATTATATATATATACGCGCTCTGCTCACTGGAATAGATCATGCTGCATTATACGACTTGCTTGGTGGCCACTTACATTGCATCACCCCAAGTGGACGAGCTAGTGCTGAGATCTACCACTACGATCAGAGATTATATGTGGATTTCTCTTTCGTGGCTAGGTCCTTTTAACCCAATTCATCTTTTCAAGCTAAGGTAATAAACAATGCAAACATTCATCTGTCCGATATCAGAGGTACCAAATTTGTTCATGAATTTCTCATCTTAGTATTGCAGACCGTGCAATAGCATGGCCGCCGGCCGGTTTGATATATAGGCTGGCTACTAGTAGTGATATGCAATCAAAGTAAAGCTAAGTACTCCCTCGGGCTGGTATTAGAAGTCGTTTTTGGACAAGGTTTGGGTCAAACATCGGGAATATAAATCATCAATAACTTTTTAAGTTGTTGAGTTTGTAAATGTAAAAATTATATGAGTAGATTTGTCTTAAAAAATACTATGATAAAAGTATACATATATCACATCTCCATAAATATTTTTATAATAATAAGAGGTCAAAGTTGTGTTTTGGAGACCGTGTCATTTGTCCTAAACGACTTCTAATACCATCCCGGAGGGGAGTACGCCGACGGCGGCAATAATTAATTTGATTTCATTCCATGGCAGAATGCAGGCGGCCCAAGTACGGTCGGGCCAATAACAAAAGGCCAGGTCAGGTCATCAGGCGCCTTAATATGAGACCTACATATATACTGTACACGATTGGTTCAATTTCAAAAGTTGCAAAGCCTTTTCACATTACGCGTGCAAGTTGATGCGTGAGATGTGGAGTCACTGACTGCTAGACTAGATAGCTCTCGCGCGTGAAGACTGAAGACCTCGACGGACCCGCAAGGTACGGTCATGTCCGTGCACTGCCACTCTAGCTGCCATGGAATTCCTGTGTCGTTCACACACACACACAAATAACGGTCCACGACGAAGACGACCAGACATTTAGAAATGGGGAACCCGATCACTCGTTCTCGGTCACCCGAGTCCATGGACGCCGGCCGCTTTTGCCTTTTACCGCACGCGCCTATCGACGACCCGACCACCAGGCTACGGCGGTGGCGACGAATTCTCTCCGATCGATCCGTCGCCATGATGCTACAGAGATCAACACTTATTATTCAAGCATGCATCTTCTCCTTGGGTTCATTAATTATATTCTTGCACGGCCATCGTCGGCCAGCTGGCCTCTTCGTCGTCGTCGGCCGCCGCCGCCGCCGTACGTTCAGGTGCTCGCGGCCTTTTCCTTTTAATTTCGTCCAGGTCCAGTCAACAAAGGCTCACATTCAGTCATTTCTTATTGGGTCTCAGGGAGCCCCCGGCGGCAGCCGGCGACAAGGAAAGAGATATGGCTGCTGGTTCTGGACGTTTAATTTCAAAAACTAGAAAGAAAAAACTAATTAAGGGTGTGTTTGGTTGAGCTGTGGCTTTTAGAAAAACAGCCGTAGGAAAAACGAAGTCCATTTGATTAGAGGTGTTGTGAAACTCTAGACTGTAGAAGAAATACCTATCATCCTTGTTACAAACGGTACTGGGCAGCCCCTTGCATTTCTTCCTAGTGTTCCTTGTCTTCTCAAGCCTCTCTACAGGTTTGGGTATCTCAACCACATCCTCATGATCTTCCTCATCGGAGCAAATATCTCCAGGACATGATGCTGAAGCCCCACTAACATGTGACTTGCCAAAAATGATATGCATAACATCTAGGAATTTTGGTCCTTGTTTTTCGAAACTTCACGTGACTGCATTTGATTCCTTTCTCTGCATTGTTGCATCTCTGAAATTAAATAAATAAAATTAGCAAGGCACACTTCAACAAAGAACATAATATATATATACAGTGCAAGAATAGTTCTTACAACAAGGTGTTCATCCCACCGTTCCTACGAGCACACAATAGTTTGTTTTGCCTCATCCCATCCAAGACCAGTTGCCCAATTCTTGAACTCCATAAACATTGAATATTCCTTTTTAAAAACGTCTAACTTGTTCTTCAATTGTTTTTTTTTGTTTGATTACCATCGGATTTTTGTGCAAACTTGGAAACAACGTTCTTCCGACCCGTAGCAGTGAAAACTTCCATCGGTCTATTCCCAGCTTCTATCTCTTCTTTGCGGGCATCAAACAAATGCCTCACAAAAGCATCAATCCAATTTGCCTTGTCATCCATTCTTGAACCAAACAATTATTTTCAATCAACTTGGAAGGAACGCAACAGATTTACCATACATACATCACACAGGCACTACTAACCATCCATCAATTTGGAACATTACTTGCTAGTGCTGCAGATCGGAGGGAAAGAACAGAGAGACCTGAGGGGACATACCTTGCAACCGCTGCTGTAGCTCGCCCGGTAGTGGGGACTGGGGAGCCCTTGGCTGGAGCTGGGCGGACACACCGGGGCCGGTCCCGCTGCGCGACCGGTCGATGTTGTAGGTCGCTGGCGTCAAGCTGGGGCCGGCGGACACGACGGGGAAGGGGGGGACGGACCGAGACGGCGAAATCCAGGGCGGCGGGGCGAGATGTGGCGGCTGAGGAGACCCTGGGTGGCGGCGGCCGGCCTAGCCTGGGTGGCGTCGGAGGTGACCCCCGATTGCGAACCCTAGCCACGACCGATCACTAGCGTCCGGTCGATTCCGTAAAAGCTCTGAAATCGAGCCCGCAGCGCGCCGGATGACCGGACTCTCTAATCGGACACACGGCCGGACGCATGAAGATTGACGGGACGGTCCGGTCACTAGCGTCCGGTCACTTCCAGAAAACCCTTTTGATCTTCCCTCGAATTTACCGTGCCTTGGACCTCCAAAATATGGCTAAGTATGGATTTTTAACATGTTTTAGACCAAGCCATTTTCGAGTGTCAACAAATATTAATTATTTACATGGTTTTATAACACTCTATTGGCACGTTAGACTAGATCCAGATCGGTAGTTGTCATCAGTCATTGTCAGAGATGTATACCTTTTCATCATGCATGATGCATGCACGGCGGTTCCAGTCTTCATGAGCTACCTCGATGGGACATGCATGGGAGAATTAATTGAAGGAAGGATTCATAAAAGCAGAAAAAGAAAAATGCGGATGGCAGATCGTGTATCCCCTACTACGGTTGCTTGCACATCGATCAGAGTTGAACTGAATTCGCGGAATTAGTCTGAATCCGTTTGCACCGTCGTCACCTGCATGTGAAATTTTGTGGAGCTGCTACAGACTACAGTAGCTTGCTGTTTTGATCTGGCTAATAATAAGAAAATCGTGGATTGTTCATCTGTTCTGAAGTGTGAACCCGATCTCGATGGGGGAGTTGCATTGACGGATAGGATGGCAAAGCAAACACCTAGCATCTAGAACGTGAGATCGATGGAGTTAGCAAGTCATGACTGCGCTGCTTGTCCTGGATCTGATCTCGATCTGCTATGCACTATTAACTGCCGCGGTCACCGCCGTACGCGTCGTGCAAATAAAGTCTAACCCGCGCGCTCACGGCGGCGGCGCTTGGTTCAGGCCGGTTAATTCTTCCTTCGCTGCATCCAGTCTTGGAGACCGGACCTGATCACCTGATCCCCTGCCACCCCCCCCCCACCACCACCACCACACACACACACACACACACACACACACGCACGCACGCACGCACGTACCCGCGGCTTCTCTTAATTGCCATTGCTGTTTCTTACTTACTTGGCTACTAAGCTCTGCAAAAGGGAGGCATATCAATATCGTATATATGCCACCATTCGTTCTTTCACGACGACGCCGGGCGTTCAAAAGGTCAGGGACGTCGAGAGGGGACGTCAACGAATGAATGCGCACATTTTGATTCCGCTAGCTTTACAGACCTATACACTTTAATACTTAGTTGGAAAGAAATTAAACAGCAACGAAACAAAGAAAGCAGCTACTACTTAGTCGTTGCATGCAACGAAATAATTAAGAATCCTGAAGAAAACCCTAATTAGACACACGTACGTACGGCGACGACCCGGGAAATGCAAATGCATGCATCGAACGAATCCACTACATGCATCATCAGTCGCAGTCAGAGTCAGTCGTCATGGCTTACCTGTCGTCAACAGGGTGCCAGCCGCGGCTGCTATACTACGCGCGCGCGTGCCTTTAGTTTCGCTCCATCGCTTTCATATCGCCTTTTGTTGCTCCGTCTTCTCAAAAGTGCGCCGCCATTACCTTGCTATCTATAGGCATATGTGAAATTAAAGCTTACCTTTCCTTCGTGATGAACCACATTCTAGATGCATGCAATCCATTTGAGCTCTTCGAAACAAATTGGGGGTTTACATTCAAGTCTATAATAATATTTTTGAGTCCGGAGATATAGCCCGTTTTTCATTAAGCAGAGAGAATGATCAATAGACCTACACATAGAAGAAGCAAAGGGTTCGTAAGTAATCCAATGATTACCAACGAAGCCCACAGATACCCCTAGCAACTGAACCTAATACAATATAACTCAACACAATGGTAGCCAGTAAGTGTAGCCGTAGATGAAACCTTCAAACGGCAAAGCAACCGTCCAAGCAGCCTCGACAGCCAAGCATCTGCCGAGAAAGACGACGACCTTGGTGGCAAAGCATCAACGGGAAACCCCATGGCGGCAAAGCATCCGCCAGAGGACAGGACTTGCAGTCGCCCTCCGAACTCCTCCGAGTCACTAGGGACAGAGCGGCCATAGGACCACGTACGAGGAGCAACCTTAGTCGCCCTTCGAGTACTCCTCCTAGTCACTGAGGGCCGGGACCATGGGCGAGGAATACCAACATGAAGACACACATGGGGACGACAACTCGCCCCTCTACACAAGTGGCAGAGCTACCGCCCAATCAAGACAGGCGGCAAAGTCTGCCGAAAAACCAACCTCAGACTCCAAACGCTCCTCCGAGTCATGAAGGGCCATTGCCCTAAGGACCATGGGTGAGAAGGACTTACCTAACGATACACCGACGGCAAACATCCGCCCAAACTAATAATGACCATGATTACAGCTACAACAAACACCAACTAGACATACCTAGGTGAGGAGACAAGTGAAGCTCATCAAGTTAGGATTATCTGAGGCTTTTTGGTGTGTAAAAGGGAATATTCCAATCTATAAGGAAGGCCCTTATTTGAAAATAAATAAATATTGCTTGTAAAAGGTATTCCAGTCATATAAGAAAACCTTTTAGGATATTGCTTAGATTACAAGTCCCACTAGCCGGTCTATATAAGCAAGGGTATGTAATCTCCTTGGGGATAAGCAAGCAATAAAAATAGTTCGTATCTCCACCTCTCTCTCTCTCCACCGCCGCCACAAGGCCGCTGCGCCGCGCCGCCGCCACCATCACCACGCCGCCCCTCGCCGCCGTTGCCCGTGCCGCCGCCGGAGGCGCCGCCGCCCGGGACACCGCTGCCCCTACGCCACCTTCTCCGCCACGACGATCGTTGGTGACGTGTCACATCCGCCCAATCGAACGGTCTATGACACTCGACACTTGGCTCATACATGTTAAGACTATTATTCCTTGCCTAACCATAGGTGGTTATTTTTATGCTAGAAAATTATATGTACAGGCTAAGGTTAATTAGCTATATAAACCCTAGCTATGATGTGTACGATATTAGTTGCCAACGAGAGATCACTTCAGATTTTGCGCATTTTTAGGGGATTAATTAGGTTATTTTAAAGTTATTCACTATATATCATATCGTGTCACTCACTGTCGTTGATTTGCATTACTACGTCACTATCCTCACATGGAGGTCGTACCTTTGATTATATCGTCACTCGGTTGCAAAAGTATACAATTCTAAACAAAGTAACGTTAAAGTACGTCAAACTTGACCAAATTTAGCTTAATTGACTTGTAGTTTAATGGTAACACGGTCTAGTGGGACGCTCCACAGGGTTCAAATCTTGGTGCTCGCACTTTTTTCTTGGATTTAGGATTTACGGCGTTATGCATTAAGTGGTAGCGGCGTGTGTTCATATGGGTGAGTGTGCGTGCGCGCCGGAGGTGCTCATAGGGGTAGGGTTTGTACGTGTGTTCATAGGGCTGAGTGTGCGGCGTATTACGGCGCCTACGTTTGTACTTGTGTAATTCTAAAAAAACAAATGTTTGGTTCATACATTAAATTAAATTTGTCATAAAACATTTTTTATAATCTATTTATGTTACATTAATATTTTATCTATATGTTCGGTCAAAATTTAGGTATTTTATTAATCGAGAAAACATCTATAGTTTCGTTTTGTTTAGGCAGACAACGACTGTCACACGGTGGACAATGCCAGGTACAATGTACTTAAGATTTGTAATGGTTCTATGCCCATATGGGTGGCTAGTATACCTGGTAGTGGGTCTAATGCTCTGCTATGTATCCCGTCAACTCTCTTAAAAAAAAAAAAAAAAAAAAAAAAAAAAAGTATCCCGTCAACTCATAAACATTGTATTTCCGTTACTTATAATGTAAATAGGTTTCTCCCTCGATCGGTTTGAAAAAAAAAAAAAAAAAAAGGTACAATGTACTAGATGTGCATTAGGCACTCACATCACATACATGTGTTTAATTCAGTTCTATCGAAATGGTCTGTTCCGGTGATACATACATGCGTACTGCCAGGAGCAGTCTGAACTCTCTGAACACTTGTTTTGTCTTTACTAGTCGATGGCACATACCCTCGGTCACCACCAACAAAGTCCATGGCCAGTAAGACGAAGAAAATGGCGAGCGAACTCCTGCCTAATTAAAATGACTTGTCTTTGCAACATGCATGTTTATGTTATGCTAGCTAGCAGGTGTGACACCAGCACAACATGTCAAGGATATATGTACGTGTAGCAAAGTACCCTGAACTGAAACTTCATCATGAATACATATACATTTAAAAACTAATGTCACAACAACAAAATTAAGTTAGCTTGCTAGACAGCAGACTGCAGGAGTTCGTGGGCAATTTTTTTTTAAATGAAATTAGACATGCTTATGTAAGGGGAAATAAAAACATGGGAAATTAACGAGTGGACTATTCTGCACATGACCGTGCGTAGCTATATATATAGCTAGGTGCATGCATGTTCACAGTGTACTTCAATTCATCGCACTGCATCGTCAACCATTTACATGCAGGGAGCCTCTCTGTCTTTGGATGTGTTGCTTCTTCCAGCACGTCTCGATCGCCTTGTTCTTGTGCTCTCCTGTGGACGTCGATCGACGACAGAACATAGTCAATGTCCGCGATGGCGATGCTCCGAGGGTTTCATTCTTTACTGATCCTATATATATATACTCTATTTTTTAGAATCGATGGAAAAAAAACAATAAATTTTGCTATTCATCGATCTTCTCCTCCTATCATCTGTGCTCTCTGTTCTCTTGTTTTATGATGAACCAATAGGCTCAAAACTATACTACGTAGGCCGAACAGCAAAGCTTAGCCAAACTCATGGCGTGCATGTGTATTGGTGGGATTTTTGGGTGTTTTTAGAACCTTGTATCGCGTACACAACTTTACCAGTCGAAAAGTTAAATGTGAACAAAAGAAAAACCCCACTAGATTAAATCATGCATATCGGTTTTCATATCAATCGGACGACGTTGACAGTGTGAACGCGGGCAGGAAGGATCGGATCTAGTCAGATCAGGGCTGCATATTCCTGGAGGCTGCTGGTCTACCTTCGCTGCGGACTGCCGCCTGCTGCACGGGCCGGTGACCGTACCATACGAGGGTTCCTCGCAGCCGGCCGGCCGGACGATTGGTACGTACGCCATGCATGCGATGCGAGCGAGCCCGTGGCCGTGCAGGAAAATGCTGCTGCAGTGCAGCCGGGGGGAACGAGAACGATAGCAGATGCTGCCCGGCCAGCAGTCCAGTCCATATTCAGGACTCGATTCATCGCTGCAAGAAGGGTTTCAAGCAAGAATTTGCCTTAGTTATTCTAAGAGCAAAGTCCAGTTTACAACCCCATATAGATCAATGGCTAGAAGATCTTGTGTTATCAGTTTAATTTTCTATGTTTCATGAGAGAACATTGTAAACTTTTTTCTTTTAATAAAATTCCAGTAGGCAACCCCCTCCTGTTCCTAAAAAAGCAGTTCAGTCCATGCACGCAGCTAGCGACGTCGAGGTAGGCCGTAGCAGCATTTCCCTGCAGGTCTTGTTTTTCTAGCTCTTTGAAACGTCCAGGGCAGGCCAGCATCCAAAGAATGTGTGCGTTTCTGTAGACTGGACGAAATCGAGAAAGCGCACGCATGTGTGGAAGTTTTGCACTAGCCTGCTGCTTGGTGCATACGCCATTGCTGTATGTCTCGGTCGTCGGTACGTACTGCATGTGCATGCAATTAGGTTAGTCTCAATAGAGGTTTCATAAGTGTTTCATGCGTATTAAATGCAGCGCCACATCAGTAAAACTTCACTTTTTGCATTAAACTCCTAGGAGAGAGAGAAGGAAAAAGTTTCATCATGGTGAAACCTTTGGGCACAGTTTCACATGTGTTGTAAACGTGTGAAACCCCCATTGAGAGAGAAATAGTGTTTCACCATAGAACTATGCAATTAAACCATGCAATGACAGAGAAAACTATGGGACCCGTGAGCCTATAAAACTTTACAATGAAACTGTGCATTGAGGGAGACGCCTATTTCATGTCAAAGTTTCACATCTTAAAAACCGGAAGGGAGACTGGTTTTCAAGATGTGAAAGTTTGACACGCATGGCTAGTTCCAAATTAAACAACACAAAAATTACGGATACCAATTGCGTGCCGTAGTTACCTGATGACACCAATTGCCACCACCACATGTTTTTATATGCACAACATCATGTATGAGAGACTTATATATTTTTTTCTTCTTTACCTACTAAATAAAACTACCGCTTCAATTTGTGTATATATGTAGTCGGTCAATTGTGAGTAGACATGTGTCATCGACAATCCAAGAGACAGGTACGGTGCGCGCGTAGAGCCTAGCCTACAACAAAGATTTGAACTTTATAGCCGTATAGGCGAAAAAAGCTTAGTATAGCCGTAGGGTCAATCCCTAGGAAGCGTTTACAAGTTCCAGCGCGCCCAACGACGAAGTCTCGTCGTCGCTGCATATGTGCATCGCGGTCGTTTTTCTTTTTCCTTTGCGATGCGACTCAGCAAATGGTGCAAAGGTGAAAGGTGCCCGGGCATCAACCGCTTGATGACCTCATCTACGTGACCAGCTGACTCCAAATAAAAGTGACCCGGCCGTACGCCGTATATGCACCGCCTCATGTTAACTTTTCCACTATTGCCATGGAATTCCGCGCATGATAGATGCATCACGAATACTTTTTAAAGTGACTTCTTAAGGGACAAAATTAGAGGAGAACTGTTTATTTCTCAGATCAGAAACGATGTCGATCGACCCAATGCTACAAGAGGCTCTCACCCCGCACCCTTCGGCGCACATATATAAAAGCACAATACAAATGGCAAACTACAAGCGTTTTTTCTATGTTCCTTAACAATGATCTTAAAGGTTGCTTCAACGTTTAGGCCTCGTTCGGTTACAATGGAGTTATGGAACCAATCTAGGTTCTAGAGGGAGCCAGGGTATGTGTGCAGCGAGAGGCCATCGCGAGTTCTACGATCCGCATGCAAGCAAGATCTCCACAGTAGTGGTTTCATTCTTTGGCGGTGCCACCGTATAACCCACGCGGACATGGCACCGAGCAGCTCCAACAGTTTGGATTTTTTGATTTGGCATTTGACCTTGTTTGCCAACTCTCATTCCAGATGCCAAGTCAAAAAAAAAAAAGCTTTTTCTGATTTGGCATTTGACTTGGACTCCATCGCCGGCGCTGGACCTCATTGCCTTTCGTCGCCTACTACGACCCGTCCTGCAAAAGCGCAGCTTCGTCCGTGGCGCCCATATCGTGTCTTGCGCCACGACCTCGCCAAAGCGGAAAATTGGGGCGGTGAAGAGTCCGAGAGCGCGGACTTCGACCGACGCGGGCGCGCAGACGCGAATGCCAAAGGCCGATCAAGCGCGATTTTTGTGCGCAAGCGGCCTTCAAATGCCAAACTCACCAAATTACCAAACGTTTTTGCCAAACTGTTGGAGGTTCATTTTATAGCTTTTTGGCAAAAAAAAACAAAAATGTCAAACTCGATTACCAAACTGTTGAAGTTGCTCTTACTATTTATAAGCTAGCTAGTCGAGCTAGGGCCAAGCATGTATGTAATAAGAAAGAATGGAATGAGAAATTAAAGCTGGTCTAGTCCTAGTCTGCAATTCTGCATGATCGATCGAGATGAAAAAGCAACCATCTGGATGCATTGTAAAATAAATTGACGACGACCGCACGACCACACGCATGCACACGCGCATGCATGCATGCATGCTACTCACGTTCCAATGGAAGCGCTACCTTTTCAAAGGAGGACTTGCATTGAATTGCATTGCTCCTCGAACGTGCGCCATTAGTTAGGCACAAGCCGAATGTCCCAATCCAGAAGCAATGCAATTAGTTAGGCACCAGCACTATCAAAATGGTGAAATTCTTCTATGTAGTAGTAATAATAAAACACTAGCACTAGTTATAGCATATGAGAATTCTCCCGATCGCGAAAAAAAAAAAGAGAAGTTGTTGTAGTAAGAGAAGATGAAGCCACGACCGATGGTCGACATGGCCGGGGTAGAAATTTCCTCTCAACATCATTCCTCCGTTTACTAAAATGGACATGCCAAAGAAAAAAAACAAACTTGCTCCCCGAACGTGTGCACCATTACCACAAGTCAGGTGCAGACGTCGCGACCAATGCGACAGTTGGAGAAAGAGAGAGAGCTCCGATCCCACTGGTGTATCGCTACCTCTCATTCATCCGTGGACCATGCACCCCTTACACACACAAACATCATACGTCCTCGCATTGCCTCGTGGAAGTTTCATTTGGTGCCGGCCAATGAGAATACGTATACATTGTGGTTGGTATCCGTCTCTCATCAGCTTCAACGTCGTCGACGACGACGACGACCATGGACACCCAATACACACATGCCACGACGACGACGGTGCAGTGCAGGCACTGTTCAGTGCGTGCAAAGACGGTTCGGACGACGACACGGCTTCCTGCGCAGTACGCATATTACGCACTCAGTCCATATTGAATTCTGATGTGCAAGCAAGCAAGAGCAGGTCAGTGCAGTGAATCTAGCTAGGTACTGCTGCTGCACTAGTCCTTCTTGACTGCATTTTAGGAAGCTTTCTCCATCTCTTCGAGGCTAGATGAATGGATTAGTTGAATTTCTGCGTTTCGGACTGTTCGGCTGAAGGTCTGCGGCTAATAAGTCAGACTAATGTTATGTTTATTGTGAGATAAAAACACGGTACCATGTTTAGTCAGCAAACACACATGCTACAGGCTTGTTGTTGGTTGCTGCCCTTGAACGCAAATCCTTGTCACTTGACACTCCGAAATGACCAAATCTAATGAAGTATGATTTTTATTTTATTTTCCTTATTAATCATATAATTTGTGAGTCCTCTCAGTGCATTAAGTGCATTTATGACTCTCAATACATCAATTAAATAATTGATAAAACAATTTCCCTGGCAGATGCTCTCATTTTGGCTGCTGCATGTGCGTGCATGCCTTCCATTTGGGTGAGACAGCAACCGACCGGGAGCTGCTTCCACCCTGGAAGGAGAGTGATTTTTTTTATCAACATATCAGTCAGCATTCAGAGAGAGTCATCGTACGTCGTGTCGACCATATACAATCTTTGGCTGTAGTCAGACGGAAAATGTCACGAGTCAGGACGACGACGATGATGTGGATGATGGAGACCTACTGGACGTGTCAGACACGCACGTTTTTCTATTCAGTTTGGTTCCTCTTTTTTTCTTGTCATTTTGTTGGACTTAGCTTGGTGGTGATGATATGAAGTACTTCATATCAAGTTCAATTCAGTGTATGTAATATCTCTTTTTCATTGACAGTAGTATATCTCTTTTTCATCGACAGTAGTAGGAGTATGTCACAAGACAACATGAATTATCCTGCCAAGTTCTGAACACTTGTTTTGTCAGAGCTTGTGCGGTTGACCAGAAAATTAAAATCGATCACGTACGTTTCAGGTGATTTGTTTTAATTACACAGCGAAATTAATCAATAGCACATGTTGCTTTGACTTGATCCGTGCATGTACATCATCAGCACTTAAACAAATATATTATCAGATCTTGCCAGTGCCGTACTAACCAGTACATCTGATTGTTTAACCACCAGGCTAAGCAATGCCATGCATTTGTGGGTTCAGTGCATGCATTCAACATTTCACTCGGAAGGATATATAGCAACCACTGTCGATGAACAGAGGCATCATTCCTAAAACAAATGAACTGAGACATCAATACTTATGTGGACATAATTAACGTGCTACCCGTATTCTTCCTCGTGTGTGCCTCCTCTCATATCGTCTTCTCCCCTCTTGCCCCCCCCGGGCCCTCCCAGTCTTCTCCCTCCCAAGTCTTCCCTTCTTCTTCCCCGTGGTCTTCGTCTCCGCCCGTGACTCGCCCTTGCCCTTCCCTAGCGGTGGAGCTCCAGCGAAACCCTAGCACGCCTGCAGTGGAAACCTAATCCGACCTTAGCCCAAAGAATCCCGACTGCCTAGTGGAATGCATATGGTCGTGGGCAGGAGGTTTTGGCCTGAAACAGCCTGGCTTTTTTTTGGCTCGTCCCTCCAAATATCGTGCTGAGATTTTCTTCTACTCGGGATCAACATTTTGCAAAGAAAAATGATTTGTGCTGCTTGGCAACCTCTCATGGATGAGTATATATATAGGGGAACCAATGAAACGGTTGCACGTAAGACATCAGAAGCCAGTATGTTTTTTATGACTTTGTTGTAATCTTGGCCATTGATGATAGTGTTCTATATGTGTGTGTCATGGAGTACGTAGCTAACGGTTCTCATAGAGCGATTTAACGGCGAACAAAAACCCCTTTAGATTCCCTTAAATAAGAGAGAAAAATCCGTGAGCATGTTTTTTTTTTTTTTTTTGGACAAGGAGATAAAAAGGTTGATGAGTAGGGGAGAAAGAGTAAGTTTCGTTCCTCCTTTACATGATGTGGCCAAGTAGCTTTAGTACGCCAACATATATGTATGTACGTACATATATAACTCATAGCAAGATATGTATATAAGTATAATACTGCATATATGCATATAAAGCACATGCATGCATCGTCAACTAACCAGGGTACAGGGGACGACTACTCTCTCTCCTTGTCCTAGACTCCTAGTCTTTGGTCTCTGTGTGTTGCTTCTTCCAACACGTCTTGCCTTGTTCGTTCATCAATTCCACAATAGTCTCGTGTTGACGTCCATGACAGAATGATAGTCAATAGCGATGGGGGCCTATAGCGTGACCGAGGGTTTCTTCGAGAAAAAAGGAATACAAAGTGCAACGACGACTGTGGTGCTTTCCCAGGTTGGTTTTCTTATCTTGCGGCCGGTTGCAATTTGCTTCCTGCTTGTTTTCTTCAATTTCACTGTTTTGCAGACGACACACAGTAGCATAACAGCTTTTACTAGCTAGGCGGTTCAACTGGATTTGATTCTGTACGTAGTGTAGCCATCCATCATCGTCATATGCTATATTGATTCTGTATATTATGTAGGGGAAGTGCATATACAGCTGCTAGTTAATCTCCTCACGTACGTAAATACTATGCTCTGAATCTCTGATCATTAGATTCTCTTCTTACAATCCATGCCGTACACAGTCAATTGCTGCAATATGATGTCGGATCAGAAAATTATACGTGACAAATTAAAATTATGAAGAAAAAGGAGAGAAGAGGAGCATTTATGTAAGCGGTAAGCCTATAACAATTTGAAATGTCTAGCTAGTCTATCAACCATGCCACGTAAACAATCACCGTCGAATATTATAAAGTAAAGGTATTAAGAGACATGCTAAAATTTGGGAACCTGAATTTTAGTTCCTTTCAACTAATATAACGGTTATTGCATACTTTTTATGTTAAAGTTATTGTTTTGGTTTGTTACAATTTATTTATGTGACAAATGAGGAGCCAAGCGCCGCCTCCGCAAGATAGGCGACACGGGCGGCGAACCCCTAGCCCGCCACCACCCCTTTCCTCCCCTCCATCCTCCCCGCCGCCGGAGGGGCCGCCGGGATGCCCACGCGACTTCCCGTGATGGCGGCGGTGAGGATCTTCGCCCGGCCGGGCGTGTGTGCCTCTCCGTGCGGGGTGGGCGGCCATGGCGGGGGGGGCCGCTGTGCGGGCGGGGCCGGGCGAGAGTGGTGCAGCCGCGGCGGCGGTGTGCGCACGGAGGTGCCGCCGCTCGACGCTGGTGGCTGCATCGACACGAGATGGCTGCTGCTCGTGTTGGTCTGTTGGTGGCGGGTCAACGGTGGTCATTTCCGTCGCCGGGGCTCGATCCGCGTGGATCCGCAAGGTGGTGGCCGGATCCGCGCCCCCGTGGCGGATCCGGCGTTGTTGCCGCTCCCTGCGGTGGTGGCCGCAAGATGCTGGCTGCCGCCGGCCGCAGCTGGCTACCGGGCCGGGCGCTTGCCGGCTTGTGGGTGGGGGCGCCAGCTGAGGTGGAGCGGCTCTTCGGGCGGCGCCATTGTGGCGTGGCCGCATTGTCGCCTTGGTAGGTCTCTTGCTTTGGGCGGTGCCGCCACCGTGCCAAGCTTGGTGGTGGTTGCTCCTTCCCCCGTGGGGATCACCGTAGGGCGTCGCTGGCTGCTGCTCTTTCGGTGTGGGGGCGGCCGGGAGGGGTTCCCTCCCTTCGGCTCGCCCTCCTTCCTCTTGATGGTGGCGCTTCATGGTGGTGGCCGGGTTGTGGCTGGCGTTAGGGGGTGGTTCGTATTATGCCGCCCCTCCCTATGCCTCCTAACTACCGCCGGGGGTAGCCGTTATGAAGACGAAGGCCTCGGCGTCCTCCGGGTGTTGGTCCGGGCTCGCCCCAGATCCGGTACCTTTAGGGGTGGCGGTGCCTGCGACGGAGCTGGCTAATGGGCCGGGTGGCGGGCGGTCTGCCAAGGGCGGGCGGATGGTGGACGCACAGCGCGGGAGGAGGCTGGTGTTCGGTAGGTGGTCTGGCGGGTGCCGGGCGCAGCTTTGGCGGTTGCTCGCGTGGCCGGGCGCTGGTCGACCCCGGTATGGCTTCTTCGGACGGCCTTTAGCGGCGTCTTAGTGGCCGGTAGGGTCCCGTCATCTTGACCGATGTCCGTGGTCGGGTCTCTTGGGCGAAGGCTCTGGCGACGGCGCACACTTGCGGGTGTCGTTCCTCGTTGAGGGCGTCGTGTCCCCAAAGACGCTCCATGGGTGACCTTGTCCTGTGTGGACGGACGACGGGCGGCGCTTTGGGCGTCAGAACCTTCTTGAAGGCGTCGCCAGGAGCTCGACTCGGTTGGGATGTCTTGGGCAAGTGCTAGTTCGTCGCTCTGCCGCCTGTGTTCGTGGTTGGTGTCAGTGGTGGAGTAGCTTTAGTCTGATTTTTAGTTGTTTTGTGTTTTAGTTTTGCTAGTCTTTAGTTGCTTGCAGCTTTAGTTGTGGAGCTCCTAGTGGTTTTAAGTGGAGGCTCGCGGTCGAAGACCCAATCCGACCGAAGTTCTTAAGCTTAGGTCGATGTCCCAATCCGACCAAGCAAGGAGTTGGAGTCGAGTGGAGTTGAGTTGGCGTTCTTTTGTAGCGAGTTGAGTTGTCTTGGTACCTAGGTGTGCAGTTGGATTAGGGTACCCTCCACAATTGTATTTGTGGTTTTCGCCCAGTTTTCACTCCAAAAACTGGGGCAGGGTGCTTGCTTTTTTTTTTTTTATCGCCTAATAGAAATCGCAAAGCTTTTTTGCCGTCCTTTCGAAAAAAAATAACAATTTATTTATGTAAGCTGTAATATGTAATTTTCGGTTTCGACAATAAAACCCGTTAGACAAAACCACAAAATCAACAAAATTTGATCCATGATGGCTCCAAAATAATTAATGTTTTACAATTATATTGTTTCGTAATTAATTAATTAATTGTAGTACAAGGACAACAAAGTTGATATGTTACGATACAATAACAACTAACAAATCATAACAGTAACAATTTATTTGTCCTTACTCCTTAGTTGATTGTACAAAAGTGTTATCTCAAATCATCTTAAAATTTAGACATATGAAATATAGAAGTGATAAAATAAGGTACATAGACAAGCTTACATACAACAATGGATAAAATTCCGCCTCCTACTAAATCAAACAATTTTAAATTTAATAAAGTATATAAAAATGGTGTCATCAACCGGAATTGGGCCAGCCCGGGACGGGTTAAGTGGGCCTGAACCGTCGCGGTCGGCCCGGGATAGGGGCCTGAGGGCGCTGGGGGGGGCCGGCGCCCTGCCGCCGCCGCCTCCCTTCCCTTCCCGCCCCGACTCTACTTCGCCGTCTTCAAGTTAGGATTATCTTAGCCTTTTTGGTGTGTAAAAAGGAATATTCCAATCTATAAGGAAGGCCCTTATTAGGAAATAAATAAATATTGCTTGTAAAAGGCATGTAATCTCTTTTGGGGATAAGCAAACAATAAAAATAGTCCTTATCAATCTCTCTCTCTCCCTGCGCGCCGCCACCACCACCACCGTCGCGACGCCGCCCCCCCAGCGCCGCCGCCCCGCCGCCGGCGTGCCACCGCCGCTGGCACAAAGACGCGCCGCCAAGACGCCAACACCACCGCCGCCACGCCGCCCCTTACGCCGCCGTCGCCGCGCCGCCGCCGAGGCGCCGTCGCCGGGACACCGCCGCTCCCTACGCCACCTTCTCCGCCTCAACGGTTGTCGGTGGCGTGTCACAACCGCCCAATCGAACCGGTCTGTGACAAATGGTATCCATAATACCAAATAAGATTATTAGAGTATCTTAGCATTATAATACATTATCTGATGTCATAAATATTGATATATAATTCTTTATATACGTTAGGTGATGAAATTTAGCTAGTTTAGTTGAAGTTAAAACACACTTTTCGTTATGGTCAGTTGCCTGAGTTTTAGACGCTATCGTGTACATCCCTTGCTTGATTTTTTTTTTCCTCCATCGAACTGAATCTTATCTTTATATGCCTATCAACCAACGGTGAACATTCCACACTTGGTACTGACCCGGGAGTTACAATAAAATTATCACTGAAAAAAAAAAACCAACGGTGAACATTGTTACCTGAAAACACGCAATATTTCAGGCATCTCAAATATAGCAAGTCCTATAAACAATATGAGTACTAGTAGCCTACTAGCATTTTTTTTGTTTTTTTATAAATCTAGCATTTTTTATTCTGGACTAAACATGAGAAACGTGAAGAAGAAAAAAGAGTATACAATAATAATTAATAATCCTAAAACACAAAAATGGGACAGTGGATGGGTTGGTTTCCACGCGAGTAGTCCGTGCAATGACCTCGCCGCCCTCGCCGACGACGGTCCAGTTACGACCGTCGACCGGGCTCCGGCCTCTCCGACAGCCAGGCGCGCACGTTCGTCCACACAGAACCCTGCCGGGTTCACCGTCGTCGTCAGCAACCCACGGCCGGCAGCTAGCGCAGATCAAGATTCAAGAACCAGCTGCCTGCTTGCTGCTGCTGCTGCACTTTCTTCCACTTTCTTCCATTGGCCCCGGCTGGCGGTTCCATTGTCCGATCCTCCACGTACAGTACGGTGGCGGTCGACGTCGCATTCCCGACCGAGCCGCCGGGCCGCCAGGGCACGCGTCAGCCGTTGCAGAAACCCTCTCCTCCATTCATTCCGTTCCTTCAACTCCTATACAGGCTGCAGATAGCCAGAGATGTCATATCAGAGGGAATTTCACTCGGAGCAAGCAGTCAGTAGATTGATCAAGTGGAATTGATTCTCTGTCTGTACGAGAGGTGCAGAATTCCCAAATAACCTGGCTCTCTGAATCAATCAATTCTCCTGTTGTTCACTATTCAGATTCGTCTGACCAAGACTGCTTTACAAATAGAAAGGGAAATTCCGAGGGCTTTTTTTCTATCATTAGAGAAATAAATTCATAATATTAACTAGTAATTCTCAAATGAATTGGGATACTAGGTGCCAGGGACAGGGACGAACCTTCCGGATGCTGACCGCCGGCGTCGCACACTGCTCCGCTTGCACGCAGCCACAGTCCAAAAGCACACCTGACTTCGTCCATGCCGCCTCTTGCACCTGACGTCCTCACCTCTATATATACGGCGCCCAGCGCGAGCTCCGTTGCACACACATCCACTCACGACACGAGGCAACTGCTAACGACCGAGCTGCCATGTCCACCAGCGAGAGCGTCCAGATGGGGGGATGGGCGACGGCGCCAGCAGGGCGCGCCAGTCGCCGCCGGAGCCACTCCGGCTCCCTCTGCCACAGGCGCGGGCCTCTGCGTTCGCCGTCGACGGTAGTCGCGCTTCCGGTTCCCCGTGGCAGCTGCTGCGAGTGGACGGCGGAGGCGACGGAGATCCCGTACTCCGTCGCCTTCAGCGTGCCCGCGTCGCCATCGGGGCTGCACCTCAGCGCGTGCGCCTCTTTACGGAGCGTGGCGCCGCCGGCAGAACACCAGCACCAGCACACGGAGGGTGCCGCTGCCGCAACTGCTGAACCAGGCACGGTACCACTCGCAGCCGGCGCTCACGATCCGGACCGAGGAGCCGCCGACGCCGCAGCTGCAGCGGGTGCGCACCGTGTCGCGCAGCGACAGCCCGCGAGACCGGCGCTTCGACCACTTCAAGACCTTCTCCGGCCGTCTGGAGCGGCAGCTGTCCAACCTCCGCGGTGTGCCCGTCGACATCGAGCCCGCCGACGCCGACTCTAGCTCCAACTCCAACAAGATGATCTCCGAGGAGGAGACAGACGATGGCGGCGGCGGCAGCGAGGTTCCCACCGCGGACCGCTACTTCGCCGCGCTGGAAGGGCCCGAGCTAGAGACACTCAGGCCAACGGAGGTGTCGGCGCTGCCTCAGGACGAGACGTGGCCGTTCCTGCTGCGGTTCCCGATCAACGCGTTCGGGATGTGCCTGGGCGTGAGCAGCCAGGCCATGCTGTGGAAGACGCTGCAGTCGGAGCCGTCCACGGCGTTCCTGCACGTGAGTCCCGCCGTGAACCACGCGTTCTGGTGGGTCTCCGTGTCGCTCATGTGCCTCGTCTCCGCCACCTACCTCCTCAAGGTCGTCTTCTACTTCGAGGCGGTGCGGCGCGAGTTCCACCACCCCATCCGCGTCAACTTCTTCTTCGCGCCATGGATCGCCTGCCTCTTCCTCGTCAAGGGCCTGCCGCACCCGGTGACGGACGTCCACCACGTCGTCTGGTACATCCTGATGGCACCCATCTTGCTTCTCGACCTCAAGATCTACGGCCAGTGGATGTCTGGTGGTGACCGCCGGCTTTCCAAGGTGGCCAACCCGAGCAATCACCTCGCCGTCGTCGGCAACTTCGTCGGCGCGCTGCTGGGGGCCAAGATGGGGCTCCGCGAGGTGCCTATCTTCTTCTTCGCCGTCGGGGTGGTGCACTACCTGGTGCTGTTCGTGACGCTGTACCAGAGGCTGCCCACCAACGCGCAGCTGCCCAAGGACCTCCACCCGGTCTTCTTCCTCTTCATCGCCGCGCCAAGCGTCGCGTCCGTCGGCTGGGCAAGGCTCTGCGGCGAATTCAACTACGCCGCCAAGATTCTCTACTTCACCTCCCTATTCCTCTACATGTCACTGGTATGTAGTACGTGTACATAGTATACATATTTATGTATGTATATATACAACATGCATGTGCATGTACTGATCGACCGTGTATATACGAACGTATACAGGTGGTGCGCATCAACATGTTCAGGGGCGTCCGGTTCTCGCTGGCGTGGTGGGCCTACACGTTCCCGATGACGAGCGTGGCCATCGCAACGGCGGTGTACTCGTCGGCCGTGACCAACGTGCTCACCCGGGCGCTAGCTGTGGGACTGTCCGGGGTGGCGTCCGTCACCGTCGCCGGCGTGCTGGTGACCACCGTGTACCGTGCGTTCGTGCGCAAGGACCTGTTCCCTAACGACGTGTCCATCGCCGTCACGCAGCGGCCTAAGGCCAAGTTCGGCAAGATCCTCGCGCACATCCGCGCCTCCGGCGACGGCGTCAAGGACCTCGTCTTCGCCGTCTCCAGGCACGGCGGCGGCTCCTCCGGATCTGACACCAACAGCACCAGCGAGTCGCCGTCGCCCATGGCGCGTGGCCGACACAGGGCAGAGCCGTAGGACACCATGCATCGATCTCCAAACAATTCTTATATCTCATCTATCTACTTGATTGTCTGTAGAGGCTTCTGATAGACTAATCGTAGTTCTTGAATTTTCCATGCATCCGTGCAGCAGGCCTGCACTACACGTAGAGAGTGGTGCTTGCCGGGATTGGCAGCGATAAACGTGCGTCTTTGAGCGACTGCCATGACAAGGATGCAATCGCAGGATGACACTAGTTCAATTGCTTCTTTTTGTTAAATTATTATGTATCTTGCCAGCTTCGCAAAACCATGATTGATTTGTTTTTAAGGTAAGAGAACAAAGTTCCATCCTCTACCATCCGTGAATGGTACACAACCGAAATCATTATTGGTTTAGCATAAATATATATTATCATCCAAAGAGGTTTGTAAAAATCTTGTAACGAAAAACAAATTTGGTAGATGGTCCTCTCCAAACGGATGTGCAGCTGGACACATGGACCACGGGTGGACAACAGGACACCATGCATGTGGTTTAGGGATGGTCGGTTTATCATTCTCATCCCAAACATTACAAATATATATCTTCCAATGCATGATTGGTGTATTGCCATTTTGGCAACCATGTGATTTGTTTTCTTACTTCAAATTTTGGTTAGATTCCTTCTACTGCCAATGTAGCTCATTGCCTTAGCAATGCTTGTGGGGTTACGGGTAGACAAAAATGCCACGCTAAGGCTTGGTGCCTGAAAGGGACTTGTGCTCAACACTATTTCCTTTGTGATACGAAATCATCGCCTTTGCAAAAGTATAGGTAAAGCATGGATTATTGCAATTAAAATACCTCGTTTACCTTCATCTTTATTCTTTATAAAGAGTAAGGGGTGGATTTACCCCCGTTTAGTTTCATGTTCGTAGAGTTTATCGAGAATGTGGGTCTCGACCTCTCGGACAGGTTCTGGCTCCGTGGCCTTGCTTGCGTTTGAATCTGTTGTACTGGTGACGTGGCCGAACCCGATCAACCCGATCTAGGATCGGAGAATCACCCGCAAATTGAACCATGGTAATTACGGGCCATGAATAAATTTAATCTTTATTAATAAAACAAAATGAATCTCTGACGAATGTTGAAATCTGCTTAACTCGTCACTGGGACTCGCAAAAACAAACCCACTGTAGCACTCGAAAAACACTAAACACATTTTTAGGGACTGCAAAAAAACACAAATGAATGACGGCGAGAGGTTGCGAATTGAGAAGGTCAGACAATAATTAATGAGCCTGTCTTTTTGTTGTCGTGGTCGGACAAAGGGTATTGTCTCCAGTGGCCCGGCCCAATACTAGTGTTAGTGCCTGAAGAGGCCCGTCCGATTGTATCTGTAGTTGATGGGCTGAGAATGGAAGGAATCAAGTCTGCGTGCATCCTGCATTTCATTTTTCCCTAAACCCTAAATCTAACCTCCATTTCCCTAACACCCTCGCTATACATTGTTGCTAACTAATTGGACGCACCAAAAACATGGCCTGACTCTCGATATATATACATACATAAATTCTTGTTTGCTACAAAATGAGAAGCTGTAGCAATGATTCCCAATAATATATTTAAAAATATTATTGCACCCACTACATGGACCGTTGGAGCATGCATGATGCCTAGTGGGAAAAACAAATGGGTATGTTAACCGATGGAAACTCCGAGGAAATAACAGACTACGATGGATACTGATTTATTCTTGGACAATTTTTTTCGGCCTAGAAAACTGCACAATATCTAAATTATGCATATATACCATTATGAAAATAATACAAAGGAACCCCTAAATTTATCTTCTGATGACTACGCATGTACCTATAGAGATTAAGCCCAATGTAGAAGTTTACTCTCGAACTATGGTTTCTTTTTTATATATAAACTTAGCCAAATCTAAAAGCATCTTAAAGAGACTAGCCAAATGACTTTTTAAAGATAAATTTAGCTATTACTAAGACAAAATTGCTCCCAACAGACTCTCCACGTGACTATCCAAAATGCGCTCTCCATCCCACCTTATTAGGGATGAAAACGGTATGGATAATCCTCCCGCACCGATCCGCTCCGAATCCGAATTTTAAGGATGTGGGGAAGTGTTTTTAATATCCATGCGGATGTGGATAATCCGAATCCGACTATACGAGGATGCGGTGTAGGATATGGTATTGGCAAAACCCGGCGGATATGGATTATCCGACAATTCAACACGGATTATCTATCCGACGCATAAAATAGGATAATCCGAATATTTTAAGCAACCAAAGTGGCAACAATATTTTAGTTATCTTTTTTGCTATATATAGAATGGTATTCCAAAGTGGCAACAATATGGCAGATGGATGTTGTGTGTTGTCTATTTTCCTCGTTTGCCTAGTACGCAGTGTCATATACTCACGCACTCACGCCTTCCAAAAGTTTGTCTTAATAAGAATATTTACTTTATGACTTTGGTTTAAAAATTGTATCGCCGCTTTATCGCTTTTAGTTAAAAAATATTTTTTTATTATTAAAAAAATATGTAAATCACATATTATCCGACTTCTAAAAAAGTCCGCTTTCGCTCCGACACCGGTCGAACCCGTACCAATTCCGACATCCTAAAAATCCGTATTCACATCCGAATCCGCATAATATCCGATCCGCTCCAAAACCGATTAGAAAAAGAGGATTAGGATATGGGAGAGTCATTATCCGCTCCGATCCGATCCGTTTTTCATCCCTAGACCTTATTCTTTCTATTTCGGATAGCCTACCTCACTGGCTATCCTTACAGAGTCTATTTGGAGCACTCTAGTATTTATTTGTCAAACCTAATTTAGAGAGTAGCTAAATCATCAAATTTGACTAGTCTGTTTGGCTAATCTCTTAGAGATGCTCTAAATATAGGCTATAGATGTCCGGTGGCCCAAGGCCCGTCGCCCGGCCTCGAGGCACGGACACGCCCGGTGGCGGCGTGCCCGTGCGGTCCGGTCCGAGGCAATTGGCCGTGCTCGGGCCGCCACCCAGCCCGCGGCACGCGACGAGCACCGCGGATGAAGAAGAGGCGGCCTGGTGAGTGGCCCGACAAATCAGCCCAACATGCCAAGAAAACATCAGCCTACTAACCCCTCCGCCTCATCCACTTAGCCCAAGTGCTCCACCGCCCACCCCATCCCCTAAACCTAGACCCCAACGCAGCCGGTAGCTCCCTACCTCCCTTTCCATCGCGCTAACAAGATCCGCCACCACACGCCCGCTTTTCGCTCCCCGCGCCGCGCGCGATCCTCCCCACCCGGGCGCAGCCTCGCCTCGCCTCCCACTCTTTTTCACACACACATCTTTAGTCTCTCTTCGACAGTCTATCGTCTTCGATCCCCGCGCGCCGCCACCGCGTCTCTCTTTCGACCCGTCGGCCTCGGCTCTCCGTGGCGGGCAAGGCAGAGGCCACGCAACATTTGCATCCCCACCGCGACGGCGTGACTCGCGCCGCCGGGAGTGTGGCGTGGCCCCGCCCTAGACGGGCATGCTCCCGACCTCGAGCGGGCGCCGCCATAGCCAGCCTTCCCACTCGGGCGGCGCGGGTGGCACGGCACGACGGGCGGTGCGGGCGGCACGACCGGCATGGCACGCGCAAACGGCCCGCGGGCCGTCTTTGTGGGCCATAGGCCATAGACCAGGCACGAGGACGACCGCGACACGGCACGGCCAACACGGTGGCATGGCGCGGCACGACACGGTGTCCTATAGTATAGGCATCAGCTCTGCACAATGCAAATATGATATGCATGACGTAATGTTGATTATGAGAAGTGTTGAAACTTGGGATTCCAATGGTCTAGAAATCTCCGCCTGGGACGGTGCTCCTCGGGAGAGAATTATATTTTTGGCTAAGTCTGGAACACTTGATATTGAATGGAAATAAATATTGTTCACCAACCCCCAATACGGAGGACTGAGTCTCCTACTTATAGTTTACAGGTATATAGGAATGCTAGGTTACATTTCTATCCTCCATGATGCTTGGCATATTCCTAGTAATGGTCACCACCGTCATGGGGCTCTTTTGTCTTTTCATATCACGAACCGCTTTGGCTTCTGGGCCCACCAACTGGCCCATTTTGGGTCCGGCCTTCGCTCTTTGCTCACACGACAGCCCTGCGAAGATCCGATCTTCGCTCGGTCCTACTCGATCCGTGTCCGGATCTTCGGCTTAAACACCTCCCGGGCGGTTCGATCTTGCCTTTGCAAAGATCGGTGAGGGTCTCGCCCAGCCCCGGCCGTGGCCGGCAGATGGGCCTCTCCAGGAGCGGTAGAGGGATTATCTCCGCCAGCTCTGCGATAACCTCCGTCGACCTCCGCGAGTCCCTGCAAGGTAATGACACGACAGAAGGGTTATCGGTTAGCTGCTTTGGGGACACCTCCGCCTACCGGTTAACACCTCTGGCGACACCTCCGCCAGCTGTCGGGGACCATGTCCCAACAAGAAGCCACATATAGTTGCATAGCAAAGAGAGGTGATGAGCAAGGATTCTTTACAAATAGTTTGGCCACTACTTATGAGCAGGGCTGCTCATAGTTTGAAATTAAGGGACTATTATATGGACACTCCCTAATTATTTTCTTATTATGTATGAAAAGAAAAATGAGAAGGCAATACTTTGAAGATCACCTTAGTCATCTTGCGTTATGCTAGGTCCGCTCCTGTCGAACAGACAACATGTAGGAACTAGGAAGCCAGACAACCAAGGCGAGGCGTGCTTTAGTCTAGTCTCAATGGAGGTTTCATGTCACAGTTTCCAACACATTGAGATTTTGAAAACAGTGCAGAAGAGTTTCATGGGGATGAAACTCTCTCTACTCCCATGAAACTCTTATTATCTCTCCCATCATAAATACGGTGTCATATCAGCCTAATTAATGTCCATAAAACTCCATTGAGACTAACCTTATGTGCAACGCCAGGACAAATACCACCGACAGCCTGGGGACGAAACTAGACCGGATTCATACGGGTATCGGTGATCCTATCTCATATCTCTTTTTTTCCTCAGATTTCAAGCCGGATATACGGATCATGTCGGGAATAAGGATATTAGTATCCATCTTATATATAGATGATTCGGAAACTGATATAATTAATGTACGTATTCAAATATTGATTATCCATATTGGGTTTTGACCCTGTGACAAACGGTCCCTTTTTTCAAAAAGGAGCTTAGCTCGTACTTCAATAAGAGAAGTGAGATTTCATCTACGAAGAATTTGCTTCCCCACTGTTGAAAACAACAAAAAACAGGAGTTGTGATATTCTTTGCTTTTTTGCATCTTACCGGAGGCGTGGGGAACCATCGCTTTAATAATTTTCGAGAAGATCGAGTCCTTTAGCGTTCGAGTCTTTTTCGACGAGAAATATCTTGGTATTGAGGATTTATCACCTCCTCCTCTGTCCAAGTGACAGCGAGAGAAATATCTTGCGCAAAATTAATGTTCTTTGCTTCCTGATCTATCTATTCTCCACACATGCATGTCTATATATTACCATGCTCCAGCTTCACACATTTGCACAGCAATTCCTCGCATTAGCAGCAGCTTCACTTGCAAGCTGTTGCTTCTTCGTCCCTGCACGCCCACACCCAAAAAAAAAAAAAAAAACCCGAGGGGAGAGCAATGGCGGACCTTGTGCTTGGGTTGGCCAAGACGGCGGTGGAGGGGACGCTGACCGCGGCCAAGTCGGCGATCGAGGAGGAGAAGAAGCTCAAGAAGACAATGCAGCGCGACCTGATGCTCATCTCGGACGAATTCGAGATGATGCGCTCCTTCCTCAACGTTTCCAAGGATCGTGCCACCGACGAGATGGCGCGGACCTTGGTGAGGCAGGTCCGCAACATGGCCTTAGATGTGGAGGACAGCATCGAGTCCGTTGTGCTCACGGACATCAAGTCCGACTGGTGGCGCCGCCTGCTCCCGTCCTGCATCCTAGCAGCGGCGCCGGCTGAGACCCTGGACGCAGCCGTCAGTGCTATAGAGCTGCTCAAGTCCAGGGTGGAAGCCATGGGCCAGAGGAACGGGCGCTACCTACACGTCATCGGCGATCCAGGAGGCCCCAGCAAGCCGGCGGCCACTGCTGATAGTGAGAAGACTCAGCGGCAGCTCGTCGCCGATGCAATGGCAAGGGGCATCCTAATCGAGGCGAGGGAGGCCAACAAGAAGAGTAGCAGCCCAAGAGATCTCACCGAGTTGGTTAGCAAGATACACCATGTCTTTCCCCTTCAAGTGATCTCACTGTGGGGAGCGGCAGGCGACCATGGGGTGGCATCCATCATGAAGAAGACCTTTGACGACCCAGAAATCTGCAGACAATTCAGCTGCCGTGCTTGGGTGAAGCTGGTGCATCCCTTCAATCCCCAAGAGTTCATCAGGAGCCTGACGGCTCAATTCTTTACAAATTATTCTTGTCCGCAACAAGGCAGTAGTGAAATTTTACAATTTTGCCCCGTTTCGAAAACAATTTTCACAAATAGGCCCCTGGCCAAACTTTCGCTGAAAATGGGCCAAAACTTCGGCGCGTTAGGACCGTACGCCGAGGTATGGGGGCTCAGCGCGCACTAACACCGCGCCGAGATTCGCCCGCCACGCCAGCGGCGATCCCGGTCGCGACATCCGTGGTGGCGAGTGGGGCAGGAAGGTCGGCGCCAGGCCAACATACGCCGACTGTGACACCTCGGCGTGCCGTGACACTACGCCGAGGTTCGTTGGCTTGGGCTGGGCAGGCGCCCAAACCCGTTCCCCGGGCTGGGCAGCCCGTTCCCCTGGCTGGGCAGTCCATACCGGCGGCGCGCGACGACCCCGCGCCGAGGTCTTATAATCCCAACCGTTGCGGGCAGCCCTAAATTTTCTACTTTCCACACCAACCCGCCGCCCGGCTCGGCTCGCTCCGCCTCCGCCTCCCTGCCTCCGCCGCCACCCCTCCTCCACTCCGCCCCGCACCCCGCCTGCACTCCGCCCCCACCGAGCCTCCATGCGCCGTTCCCGCACCCCGGGGTGGGCACACGCGGCCAACCCAGCGGCCGCCCCGCGGACACCCCATCCCGCCGCCCGTGGCGAAAGGACGCTTCGCGAGGTAATATCTCTTCCCCTCCTCCAGTTTCTCCTGATTTAGGCTATTCTGCGTAGGCGACCCATTCCACGCTGCATTTTCAAAGAATTGTGAGGTTTCACAATAACACCAAAGATTGGTAACAAATTAGACAAGTCAAGGGCGACCTCAATGGCAGCTCGAAGGACAACGGCCTCGTTTTCAGCACCTTCTGCGACCATCAGCGCATTTCCTTGTTCGTTAATTGTCCGAATTAGTTCATTACCCTAAATACATGCCGTGTTAGTATATGCCATTCAAAAAAAAAGGTTAGTACGCTAACAGAGGTACTCACCGCTCTGGTTAAGACAGGCCCAATCTGAATATATCCACAACCTGTCCGGGTTCTTTCATCATATGGGTTGTTACCTTCTTGTTCCTCGTCTAAGTCAACTATATTATCCATAGTCCATGCAGCCTTCAAATGTAGCCTTGACCTCGTCCCCAACCATTCAAGGTAGTCGTTGAACTCTTTTTCCCGATGAACAGCGTGGATGTCAATGTTGTTTTGCTCACACTTGTTCCACTCAGCTATGTATTCTCGATGTTTGTGCTCCCAGTCTGTTACCTTCTTTTGGCGCCTACGGTCCAGCCTGCAAAACGATGAACATTAATATTGCAATCACAAAATGGACAACAACGTCAGGGAGAGAAAAACACTCACTTGTGGAGCTCCAGTCCCGTCGAGAACGAGTTAGGGCAAGGCTGCAGCAAACCAAACTGACGTGCCACTCGGTCGGGTAGATGATACTCCACGGCGTAGAAACATATTAGTGGGCACCTCATCTTCCAAATGTCTTCGTCTTCCTTGCATAGAGTGCTCAACACCAACCCTGTGACCTTCGGTTCCTTGTACGGCTGCCATTCAACCTACATGGACCATTGTTACAATAAAGTGAGGTCGACACAAGGATTTCTTAATAACACTGAAAAAATAATAACTTACGTGTTGAGGCTGTAGCATGTCAAGCTCGTTGATGTAGCAGACATAAGCATGCTGACTGAGATGGTAAGTACTTGATGCCTTCTGGTAGAGGTGGGCTACGGTTGGCCCATCGTCGGATTCTATGGCATGATGCCATCTACCCGGACGATCGATCTTCCAAGGCCTTCCTACCGGAAGCCTTAGCCACATCCAAATCTGCACATGGGAAGCAAATTTGTGTTAGAACCATGTAGGACAGGATATAATGTACTAAAAAGAAACATAACATTGTTTTACCTGCAACAGTAGCATGCACCCTGACATTGTGGGTGCCTTACCAGTAGTGCGCTGGGAAGCCTCGCACAGCTGACGGTACAGGAAAGCAAGAACAGCAGACCCCCAACTTCTAGTCCCCGCATCATCCCAATTCATAAGGCATGGGATGTACATCCAGGAAGCCGTGTCTCCAGTCCCGTCAGGGAACAAAACTGTACCAAACATGTATAGCACATACGCTCGACAGTGATACTTCACCACCTCTTCGGTTGCCCCGTCTGGGCATCTTCCAAAATTATCACGCAGCCACATCAGTGGCACACCACTGCGGCGCTTCTTTTCCTCTAGGCGCTTTCCGAGGAAGTTAAAGACACGGTCCTCCCACCCGGCTGACTCAGTGTTGCCTACGATGGGGTGGCCTCTGATCTTCAAACCCAGGATCATTGCTGCATCCTCCAGAGTGACCGTCATCTCTCCACACGGAAGGTGAAAGGTGTGAGTCTCTTGACGCCAGCGATCGATCAATGCTGTTAACGCCGCTGGGTTGAACGGTGGCACCCTCGGCTGCAGAGACGAGCAACTGTAAGAAGCTTCGCCCGTTTGAGCAGGGGCGTGTACCGCTCATCGTAGTGCATGTGCGTAGAAGAGTCATGTGTCATTGGCCTCAACACGGGGGGTTTCTGAAAAAAATACAAGAGTCATTGACATGACATAAGAATGGTTTTTAGTAGTGTTGAATTGCTGTGCTAGTTGTGAAAAGAAAAGAAAGAATTCGAGGGTTTCACCCCTCCCTGCGCAATGCACCGGGCCCGGTGGTTCTCATCGATCGTAGGATCAAGTAGGGTGTACTCCGCCATCCTGCATGTTGACAGTAAACAAATAATTATTATATCATCGAATAAAATACAACCAAAGCACAAATACGATATGAAAAGACCAAATATAATTAGTTATATACTATTATATTGATAAAGTACCTCCTCTGTTAGTAGTTGAGGGCATTTTCTTCTATTGTGTCCAGGCCTATGGCACTTGGAACAACGTCTTTTTTGGGTGTCCTCTACGAAATGTGTCCCAACCTTATTCTTTGAGACAATTTGTGGTCAGCTGCATGCTGCATTGGTGCTGAGCCTTAAGCGGAATGAACCCTATGCTCGCTGTGACTATTAGTTTGGAGACATACATGTGGATGCTATAATGCTCTACTAAGCTAATAGTTAGATATAAATATACTTTTAATTGGGTGTAGCCTGCTATTTGTTGTTAGATATACATATATTTAACTAATGTACAACACTATTGTGTGAAATCGTGTATACATGTGTTTAAAGGTTTATCTATCATTCTAGTTTAAAATTTATGTTTCAAAATTTATATAGCACTTAAAACTATAGTTTGAAAGTTCATTTATTTTTGATATCATGCTATGTGACTATTAACATGTGTTGGTGTGACATTGTATGATGCTTGTAGATGGATAAATTAGTGCGGTTGCAACATGGAGGACGTGTTGTTAGGACAAGGAAGGATAGTGTGGAGTTTGAGGACATGTCTGAGCATTTGATGATATTTTCCGAGTCTCCTTCTTTGACGCAGTTAGTGGACCGATTGAAAGCACAGCTAGGTTGGAGTGACCGAGATGTACAATTTGAAGGTGTGATAGATGTCGGGTCGAGTAAGGGTCCACGGATCAAGAGGTTGCTCAAGATTAGTAACGAGTGTGAATGGAATGATTACAAGGCAGTTGTATTGGCCTCCGGAAGTTAGATCCTTGGATCTGGTTGTAAGCAAGGTCGATGGCATAGCAACCACTATCGTTGAAGGTAGCCCAAGAAGCCAACCTCTGTTAGATAGGGGTACTTTAAGAGAAGTGGAGGAGATAGTCCTTACCCAGCCAATATATGCCGGTAGTGAAGGGTTAGGGTGGGATGACGGAGATGAAGAAGGTATTATTGGTGATGGAGTTAATGCGGACAACGCTGGCGTCGATAGGGACGATATTGGTGAAAGTGATGGAGATTCTGATGAAACATATGAGGTTGGTGATGAAGAATTAGGCTTGGAGGAGGCCGGTGGAGATGACTCGATAGACGATGACCTTAGTGATGAAGAGGACCTTAGTGGTGAGGAAGACTTTGGTGATACAAGAGCTACTAGCCGGTTTGACATAGACGAAGCTGGTGACGCCGAGGTTTTTGCGTAAGATGTTGTCAAGACTCGACGATGATCGCCCTATTCGCCGCGTCTCACCCAAGGGAGATGGAGATATTGATGAGGGTTCTCGCCCGATATTGATCCGAAGTTGGTGATTTTGAGGACCTTAGCCTTGGACACGTGGGTAGCGGATGGAGGGCCAAGTGATACAACGGTGCGATGCAATGATTGAGGTTATCTTCCTACGTTGGAATATCTACACAAGATTGCACTAGATTTCTCGTTCTACTACTACCCATCTCCGATTTCGCTCTACTACTACACAAGATTGCACTAGAGCAATATCTATCGCTATCGGTCAACCACAAGCACAGGATCTAGCCTCCGCAGAGCAGGGGGGGATGGCTCACCTTTGAGCAGAAAGGTGGTCGCGCCGCGGGTGCCGCCGCGGGGTGGCCGCCGTGGGGTGGTGCCGGGCGCAGGTGGAGGCGCGGTGGGGGCGGGAAGCGAGGCGGGTGGAGACGCCGTGGGGCCGGGCGGAGTGGAGGAGGTGTGGCGGCGGGTGCTGGCGGCGGCCTGGAGGCTCGGTAGCAGCAAAGGGCGGCGCGGAGGCGGGAGGCGAGGTGGCGGTGGAGGCGAGGCGGAGCGAGCCGGGGGGCGGGTGGAAAATAGAAAAGTTAGGGCTGCCTCGCAACGGTTAGGTTATATGGCCTCGGCGCTGGGTCGTCGCGCCGCCGAGGTATGGGCTACCCAGCCCTCAGGAACGGGCTACCCAGCCCCAGAACCGGGTTTGGGCGCCTGCCCAGCCCAAAACAACGAAACACGGCGCAGTGTCACAAGAGACGCCGAGGTGTCAAAGTCGGGCGTATGTTGGCCCGGGCGCCGACCTTCCTGGCCCCACTCGCCACCACGGATGTCGCTGACCGGG